>JBBPBX010066742.1:0-19590 GCA_038048925.1 Garcialebias charrua
ATCTATAAAATAAAATGAAGGTTCTGGTATTGACATTTGCAAAGAGTGGCAAAGCAGCATATGAGTTAATGTTCACAGTATATGTATGAGGTAGTTGATGTTGGCACATAAGGCACAATGGGCATCCTTAAGCAAGGCCAGCCAGAGAATACTGTATATTTATCAGCAGTAGTGTAGATATAAAAGTAGTGTAAATGTAAACAGTAGTAGTAAATGTAAGCAGTATTAATAAATGTAAACAGTGAATGTAAACAGTAGTATGAAAGAGCACAAAAACAAAGAGGAAACTACAAAACTGGAGGAAAGAGAGATTCAACCGGCCCTGTCTTCATTGAATGCAAAGATTTGGGCTTATTTTGTTTTTCACTGAATGAGTCAGAGTTATTCACTAAACTCTCGGTCATGTGCTCATTCAGTTTGCACTACTTCTCATATTTGCACTAATGTTTGTATTGCATCACTGCCTATAGTCATAATACTGTTTACATTATCTGTTTACATACTACTGGTTACATTCAATGTTTACATTTATTAATACTGTTTACATGTATTACTACTGCTTACATTTATTACTACTGTTTACATTTACACTACTTTTATATCTACACCACTACTGATACATATACAGTATTCTCTGACCAGCCTTATTTAAGGATGCCCAATGTGCCTTACTGCATATGCCACTTTACCTCTATAACAACATCAACTACTACCTCATACATATACTGTACTGTGTACATTAACTCATATGCTGCTTTGCCACTTTGCAAATGTCAATGTTAGAACCTAAGGAGCCAAGATGGTGTAGTGGTTAGGGCGTTTGACTTGGGACCCGAAGGACGCGGGTTCGCGTCCCGGCCACTACACACCTTGGGGTGTCTATGAGTGCACACCTATTTCTCCAGCTCCCCGAGCGCCTTCTATGGCTGCTCACTGCACCACCTGGTAGGTGGTTGGGTTAAATGCAGAGACGAATTTCGTCTGTGTATGGGAAACATACGCAGATGACAAGATTAGACAATTATTATTATTATTATTTAGTTTATTTTATAGTTATACTTTTTTATACTAGTACTGTATGCAAAAACTCAGGACAGTATTACGTTCATTAAATGTTTAGTGTTTTAGTTTTAGAGTTGGTGTAAATTTTCATACTCTTATACCACTATGCAAAAACTCAGGACAGTGTTACAGTTTTACTATTTTATGCTTATGTCTATTATTATGTGTTTCAGTGTTTCAATGTTTAAATAGTTAATGTTGCAACGAGGGACTGAGAGAAACGCAATTTCAATTCTGTGTATGTCCTGTACATATTGCAGTCCTGTACATATTGCAGTTTTGACAATAAATTTGACTTTGAGTTTGACAATAAGCAAGGTCTGCAAGGTTTGCAAAATGAAGATAAAGCAGTCTGGGAGCACGACAAATGGGCTCACATTATCAGCTTTAAATGAAAAATCAAATTAGTATCAAATCGTGGCCCCAAAAATGAGAATAGAATAGATGATGACTTTGGGCTGTTGTACGCTTGAATGTATAAATTTACTTGTAATTCCTTTCAGAAAACTGAGGAACAAAATTTCATTCACAATGTCAAGGAAATGTTTGCAACGAGAGTACAAGCGGAGGTGGGCTGCCACAACTAGACAGCTGAAGAGACAACGTGGACAGAATACTGTGGAGAGTGAAGACAGTGACCAAGAATGTGACCTGTCATTATCTACTGTTTCTACAGCAGAAGCAGTGATGGTCGCTCAGTCTGAGAGTGAAGTTGCAAATGCTCCTCCCAGTTGTGCAGGAGCTCTTGGGAACAGTGATGCTCACAGTGATTCACAAAGTGAAATCTGGGTAGAAATCGACCAGCATGTTACTCTTTCATCTGACACAGAAAGTGACAATGAGAGTGACTTGGACAGCTTTCAAGATGAATTGGCTTTATGGGCCACAGATTTCCAAGTGAAGCACAATGCACTGAACGGTCTTCTGAGGCTACTGAAGAAATATGGTCATCGTGATTTGCCAGCTACTGCTCGTACATTACTCCACACCGTTACAGAAGTGAAAACAGAGATTAAGTCAGACATGGAGTATTACTACTTTGGAGTTGCTAGTGAACTGTTGAAACATTTTAAGATGTATCCAGTACATAAAAGGGCACAAGTTGATGAGTTGGAAATATCATTGAACATTGATGGACTGCCACTCTTTCGCAGCTCACAAATGGAATTTTGGCCAGTACTTTGTGCAATTGTAAATATGCACCCAACCATTGTCTTCCCTGTGGCTTTGACATGTGGAAAATCAAAACCCAAGAATCTTGATTTCCTCACAGATACCATTGAAGAGCTGAAGGTGGTTTTGCATAATGGCCTTAAAGATGGTGATGACACTATACCTGTAAAACTTCGCTGCATAGTGTGTGATGCGCCTGCAAAAGCCATGGTGAAAAATACTAAACTCTTTGCTGGATATTCTGGTTGTGACAAGTGTTCTCAGCAAGGTCAACATTTTGGGAGAATGACATACCAGGAGGTTATGAACCTGAATTTGCGCACTGATGCTTCATTCCGCAGTCAGTCTTATCCAGAACATCACCATGGTAGTTCCCCTTTCTGTCAACTACCCATTGACATGATTAAGGCATTCCCAGTTGATTACATGCACCAGGTGTGTTTAGGTGTCATGAAGAAGCTTCTTCTTGTATGGATCAGAGGCAATCGGAATGTAAAACATTCAGCAGAACATATTCAACAGATTAGTGACAGGCTCGAGATAATGAAGAAATGTATTCCATCGAGATTTGCAAGAAAACCACGTTCATTGAGAGAAGTTGATAGATGGAAGGCCACAGAATACAGACAGTTCCTGTTATATACAGGAAAACTGGCACTACAAAATATTCTTAGGCCAGATCTTTATGACAATTTTATGACACTGAGTGTTGCATTGTCAATACTTGTGTCTCCAAAACTCTCGGAAAATCACAGAGACTATGCACATAAACTTCTGGAACACTTTGTTACCCAGGCCCGTAATCTGTATGGAAAAGAGTTTTTAGTGTACGGTACAATGTGCATGCTATGCTTCACTTAGCAGATGAAGTGAAGGACCATGGATCCCTGGATGCGTGTTCAGCATTCCCCTTTGAGAACTACATGCAAAAGCTTAAGAAATCTGTTAGATCAGGAAATAATCCACTGGTGCAAGTTATTAAGAGACTCAGTGAAAGAAGAAGGCACATAGAGCAAAGTCTGAAGGAGAGCCACAAGGTCTCAACTACGCCACCAAACAATGCTTTTATATTGGATGCTCATTCATGTTGTGAAGCAACTCAAGTAACTGGTACTGAAAAGAACAACTATCTGTGCAGAGTCTACGAACATGGTGAAGCTTTATTCACCAAACCCTGTGACTCGCGGCTACTTCAAATGTATAGAGTTCATAGAAGGAATGCCCATATGAAGATGCTTCCAGAACAGAGCCTCACAAACAGTGCCATCAGATTGGTTGAAGACAACACTGGCCACATCATATTCATGGGCATACTGCATGACCTATGAATAGAGACATAAACATAGTCATACCTGTAGTAAGTTTTCACTTTTAGTCTGTGTATTCAATATTTTTTGCATTTGCCCTTAAACTGAATGCTGATCTTTTTACAGATGGATGACGGCAGAGCTGAGTATGTTGTAGTGGAATTTCTGGGTGAAGGGTCAGTATCGACTGTACCAAAAGTATGGATAGGACAGGATGATGAGGTTAAATAATTTCAATAATCTCAATTTTTGGCTAAATGTCAGAAAACCATCAAATATTCTATGTATTAATGGTACGTGTATAATATGTTTTTCACAGGGTCACTTCTGCTACTGGCCAGAATGCAAACCAAGTCATTCACGGATCAAGAAAGCTGAGTTGCCAGACAAGGAACAGTGGCATAAACTTCACGTGAGAATATTCCCAAAAACACTGACTGGTAAGGAAAAGTACATCATAGTAGTAGTAGTAGTAGTTTCAAGAAACAAAAATTGACTGATTATGTAAGATGGTAATTTGAACATTTCAAATTTGGGCTTTTCCAGAAGACTGGCAGAAGGCCTTGCAATATGAGAAGCAGGCATCGATCTTTTCAAATCCAGAATCAGACGCTGAGCTGCCAAGCAAGCGGAAACGGGTCATGCCTAAACGTTTTAGATGTGAAACAGATAAGGAGGAAAACATGTTTGATGGTGATGGTGGGTATTTAAAATTACACTTATAATTGTACTTTTTGAAACAAGTCTTCACAAGTAAAGAATTTTAGTATATGTGTCTCTACATAAAAGTCTGTTTATTTATTCAGATGAGGAGGAGGCACGGCCAGTTACTATCCATGGAAAACGTGTGAGGCATGAACAACAGTACAGTCAGGACAGTCCACCACCATTGCCAAGTCCCCCAAACTTGGAGATACCCAACTTGCGCCAGTCTAAGCACTCAGTAATCAGTAATCAAAACAGGGATGTACAACCAGCACCACTGGCCACACCCAGCTCACGCCAGTCCAACAACTCACCCATCCCAGTGTCTTCATTAAGCATGAACACACCCAAATCTCACCAGCCTGGTTCTTCATTCATCAGAACTACATTGGCTGCTCACACTCAACAAGAAGAATGCACTCCTGCTGCTACTGAAGCGAGATTGAAATCTCTTGAAAGTCAAGGTTATTTTTATTGGCCTTATAGCTCAGTACTAGTAGTTCATAAAAATGTTTTATTGTATCAGGTATTAAAGCTACTATATGTAACTTTTCTAACAATATATTTTTAACATATTTCTTCACTCTGTCACTAGATTGATGTTAGAGAGGTAATCTCTGAAAAAAACTAAAAAAAAATATTGTCCCCTTGCTTCTCCAGGTGGTAAATAAGCATTTCTAAAAAGAAAAAGTGACCCGCCATTTTCCATCCAATAAAAACAAAGTTTGTAACCAGCCAATAAAAACCGAGCTTGAATTTGAATCAGCCAATAAAAACAGAGCTTGAATTTGAATTTTAACAGACCACAAGGGGGCAGAGCCATATATGGCTCTGAGGGGGAGGGATCAGAATGCTTTGCTTGTTGAAATTTTTTCTAAGTGCTGATGTTCTACAGAAACTGCAGACTGAACCTTTAACCTTCTTTGGTTTTAGTCTTCCAGCTGAACATGAATGTTGAAAGCATGAAAGGGAACCAGTTAGAGATGCTGAATATCTTGCGAGGTCTGGCAGCGAAGAATTCTGGTGGGAAAAAGGTTTTTGACATCAAAGAACTGATTCCAGAACCTGTTAAAACACCTGAAGAGATGGATGCACTTTGTGAAAAGATTAAAGGTGAAGAAGTCTTCAGAGAGCAGCTGGTAACTAAATTCTCTGTTTATTTTCATAAAGTGATATAATTATTTGTAGGAATGTTGATATGGGAATTTTTATTTTTCATTTAGGTGACAGCACTGGGCTGCATTGGTGGCCGTGACCTTACAATTGGAGTCCGGTCCAGGAAGTGTGCCAAAACAGAGTATGGGAGCTGTACGGTCTGCATGGGAAAAAGGGCAAGAAATCCTTCACGTCCCTGCCCATTTATAGAGTGATAATTAGTAAGTTTGCAATGGTTTACAGAATGATCATTCTTTGTCTGAAATTTAAAAGCCCACACTATAGTTGTCTATGTGTGCTTGCTATTACAGAAGCATGCTTGAAGGTCTACAAAAGGGCAACTAAAGATGAGGTCAATGAAGAGTTGGCTGAAATTCTGAAGCTTGCCCCTTACCGTGACGGAGGCTCAAAACACCGGCTTAAGTCCAAGAATGATAAGTTAAGTTAAAACAAAAAAATTCATAAATTTGAATTTTACCATGTGAAATATTAATTACTTTTGACATTATTCTATTACAGAGTGCAAAAAATGCTGCCCCAAATAGACAGCTGGACAGTTATGAAGACGAAGGCGATCTTGAGTAGCAAGGTAGGTTGTTGTTGTTTTTTAAGGATGGCTGCCCTGTGTTCACAACATGTGACTTGGCACTTTCCTTGTCATTGCCACTGTTATATGGCCAGCCCAGCTGTCTCCTGTGACAGGGTCAGTTGTTGGTTTTGTAATTTTGTAAACTACCTAAGTGACCGAGGGGCTGGGTGTATGTCATATAAACATCGCAAACTGAATATTTCATGGTTAAATGTCTTTTAGACTACACATCTACCTCAGATGAACAGCTCCTGTAGTTTGGTCTTCTGCATCTTCAGCCTTGGTTAAACCAGCTTTCCACACTCAGCAAATATCTATCTTTTGCACAGAGCAAAATAACTTAAAACATACAAATGTTTATTTGTTAGACAGATTTCTTTTTTAAAAGACATTTTATTCAAAAAGATTATTTAGATGTTTTCAGGTCATGTAATTATTTATTTACATAATATATGACATCTGATTTATAACTGAATTCAGAAATTTCTGAGTTATAATTTAAATGTTTGATTGACCAATTTCTGTAACTTACTAGTTTCAGAGTAATGCTTGCATAGTTCTGTCCGATGAGTGATGAAGGTGCTGAACAGGTGTGAATTAAATATTTATTATCTATTTCATTTTTCAACTATTTATTTAGGCAAATAAAATATCAATTGAATACTCAAATTAATATTTTTTTGAGTTCATTCTAGTCAGCTGTGTGAACTTCATGAAATAAATTATGGATCTAAAGGCGCAATCCACAGCATTAACAATTTAACTTTTATTTCTAAGTGTTAGAAATTGGTTTTAATAATTAGTTTGTCTGGTTAAATAAAGGTCAATAATTAAATCTGTCAATCTGAAAAACTGATAATACACTAATGATGGATGCATCATTATCAGTTTTTCTTAACATTTCAACAAGTTGACAAAACTGACAAAAAGTTATTTTCTGGGGGGTAGTTTTGTGTATTATTTATTTATTTATTTTAATTTTAACCCATGCATGGGATTATAACCTTTTGTACTGTTTCCCTCCTTTTAGTGTGATCAAGTTGAGGGAAAGACCGACAACGTGCCTACTGATCCTCCCGCTATGGATGACTTATCCCTGGTGGTCACAAGCCATGAAGATGTTATCTGCTGCACCCCAGTTGCTGCCCCAGCAAGTGTTGACCCTGCCCCAGTCTCCTCACAAAAAACATCCCCTGCCAAAACTCAAGTTTGTTGCACTATACGGGAGGAGACAGAGGAGTCTCCAGGCTCGAACCTTGTTGCACTATACGGGAGGAGACTGAGGAGTCTCCAGGCTCGAACCAGCAGACTGAGAGACAGCTCTGTTCATCAGGCAGTCAGGATGATAAACACTGCCTGCTCTGATCCCCCCCTCCCATTTGAACTGCCTTAACGCAAAAAACTTTCACACACATTACCACACAACACAAAGTTTTTAAACACTGGACTCTGTGTCATCAAACGGGATTTATTCACTAAACTCTCGGTCATGTGCTCATTCAGTTTGCACTACTTCTCATATTTGCACTGTTTGTATTACGTCACTGCCTATACTGTTTACATTCAATGTTTACATTTATTAATACGGTTTACATTTATTACTACTGCTTTACATTTATTACTACTGTTTACATTTACACTACTTTTATCCACACTACTACTGATCCATACTGTATACTTTTTATACTACTATGCAGTATTACAATTTTATTATTTCATTTTATGCTTATGTTCATTGGGTGTTTGGTGTTTTAGGGGTGTTTGGTGTTTCAGTGTTGTAAATTTTCATACTTTTATACTATTGTGAAAAAACTCAGTATACTTTTTATACTACTATGCAGTATTACAATTTTATTATTTCATTTTATGCTTATGTTCATTGGGTGTTTGGTGTTTCAGTGTTGTAAATTTTCATACTTTTATACTATTGTGAAAAAACAGTAAACTTTTTATACTACTATGCAGTATTACAATTTTATTATTTCATTTTATGCTTATGTTCATTGGGTGTTTGGTGTTTTAGGGGTGTTTGGTGTTTCAGTGTTGGTGTAAATTTTTATACTTTTATACTATTGTGAAAAAACTCAGTATACTTTTTATACTACTATGCAGTATTACAATTTTATTATTTCATTTTATGCTTATGTTCATTGGGTGTTTGGTGTTTTAGGGGTGTTTGGTGTTTCAGTGTTGTAAATTTTCATACTTTTATACTATTATGAAAAAACTCAGTATACTTTTTATACTACTATGCAGTATTACAATTTTATTATTTCATTTTATGCTTATGTTCATTGGGTGTTTGGTGTTTTGGGTGTTTCAGTGTTGGTTTAAATTTTCATACTTTTATACTATTATGAAAAAACTCAGGAAAGTGTTGCACTTTTACTATTTTATGTTTATTAAATGTTACTGTTGCACCAAGGGACTGAAACGCAATTTCAATCCTGACAATAAAGTTGACTTTCACTTTGACTTTGAATCCTTCATTGGCCAGGGACTTTGTGCCCCACTTACAGTATTATTTAGACTGTTTTGTATGACTGAGGGATGAGCACTTTTTTGCAGCACTTTGTATTTTGTTCTATGCACATTGTTACTTTAGCTTAGTAATTGTTCTCTCTGGGAGGTTTAAAAAAATTGCTCAGTAGATGAATAAATAACTTTGAATCTATTTTGATTGTTCATAATTTGCACTAAATGTATGAATCCATATAATAATAAAATTTATGGAATGTTCTAGGAAAGTTCTAGCAGAACGTTCTCACCTAACGTTCTGAGAACCACGAGAAAACTCCACACCAGAACGTTCTCAGAACGTTAGGAGGGAACGTTCCCGTAACCTAAAAATAACGTTCTCAGAACGTTCTGAGAACGTTATTTTTAGGTTACGGGAACGTTCCCGTAACCTAAAAATAACGTTCTCAGAACGTTCTGAGAACGTTCTCACCTAACGTTCTCAGAACGTTCTGAGAACGTTCTGAGAACGTTCTCACCTAACGTTCAGAGAACCACGAGAAAACTCCACACCAGAACGTTCTCAGAACGTTAGGAGGGAACGTTCCCGTAACCTAAAACTAACGTTCTCAGAACGTTCTTAGAACGTTCTTCTGTTACTTGGGATGCGTTCAAAGTTCTATTTCCTCTCGGTCTCAGAGCTCAACTGGCTGGACTAAGCTTGCCTTTCATTAGACGTTGACTGGACGAGTTGACATTCAGCAGTAGAAGGTAATCGGTTCTTTTTTAGTTTATTTTAATTTCTTTAGAAGTTTTACCGGTAGCTTTGTTCACTTCAATTGACAAAAAAGCTAACGTGAGCTAAAATGCAGCTGATTTGAGAATAAAGCGCTGCATGTTTGAAGATAAATTCTTCTAGTAGGCTATTTATAAGCCATATATGCAACGAGGTTTGTTTTTTGTTTTTTTTTGGGTGGGGGTGGGGGGGGTGTCTTGCTTAAAGTTGTTTGAATTGTTTGATGAATTTTTCAAGGAGACAAAAACAGGCATGCACTGACCAGCAACAGAACAATGTATTGCTGAACAGTATTTCGGTAACATTAATGTTTTTGTGGATTTTACAAAAACATATTTTGGACTTTATTTGTTACAGAAAACATTTCACCCTCGGGCTTTTTCAATTCAAAGGAGATAAAGCCCTTTGGATAGAAGGTGAAACGTTTTCTGTAACAAATAAAGTCAAGTTGTTTTTGTATTGAACGCTTGTTGTGATTTTATCATGTCCTGGATGACTCACTCAGCATATATTATTTTGCAGGTGGTCATCAGTCCTCATGAACAGATGTGTTAAAGCGCCATCTACTGGTAGGTTTAATTCATTCATTCATTCAACCTTTATTTAGTCAGGTAAATCTTTTGAACCTCATGGGCTCATTTATGAAAGCGACCTGCTAAAACTAAAGAACAATGAACAGCAATGGTAGAATTTCCTTAAACAATAAACAAACAAACAATAAACAATAGAAAAACAAAAGAGAGAAAAAAACATTTTTTTTTTTTTTAACAAAGCATAAAAAAACTAGCAAAACATTATAAGGTAGACGTATAAAATCAAAGACAGGAACAAATCTGCATTGGTTTCTGCCAGGATTCCAACAGATTCTGAAAACCATTTAGAGAAGTCAAGGTCGAGAGCTTCAGATCTTTTTGTAAGATATTCCATGAAGCAGGAGCAGAGTAGGAGAAGGCCCTTTTTCCAAGTTCAGTCCTCACTGACGGAACACTGCAGGTAATCATGTCCTGAGAGGCACGCTTTAGCTCAGGGGTGTCAAACTCATTTTGATCTGGGGGCCGCATACAGCTTAATCTGATCTCAAGGGGGCCAGACCAGTATACTCATTCCAAAAGTCCACTTTTTTTCTTTGTATTAGTGCAAAGAATAAATGAATTATAAAAATATTTACATTAAATTAATTGTCCTTTTACACTTTTACTCAGTTTAACATTTGTGCATTACACATTAAAAAACTGATCAGTCATTGCACGTTTTAAAACATTTAGTTGTAAAAACTGTTTGTTAAATACCCTGATGCATGCTCAATAATCCAGGTAGAAAAATCTAAAAAAGCTAAGTCTGGTCCTCTGGACATGAAAAAAAAAACACAGTTTTGTTAAAACACTAAAAAAGCTAAGTCTGGTCCTCTGGACATTCAAAAAATAATGTTTTATTTTATTTTTTGATTGTCCGGAGGACCAGACTTAGCTTTTTTAGATTTTTCTACCTGGATTATTGAGCATGCATCAGGGTATTTTGTTAAAACACTTTCCTGCATGTTAAAAATGCTTGATCAAACACATCAAAATTTAGAAATGAATGAATTTTAAATCCATTTTCCACATTTAGGAAGCAATTGTGAACACATAAATTGAGCTTTGAGCGTAGCTGTTTTATTAATGTTCATTAGTGAAACCTTGCTCAAAGGTAGGTAGTCATAAACATGGACATTTTTGCAGCCAGTCCTGTCTGTTTAGGATAGTGTGGTAAGAGATACTTGTAAAATGTGCCAAGCCCACAGAGGCAAATTTGTCCTTCAATTCTACATCACACTGCAAATCAATGATTTCAAGTTGCATGTCAACAGCACATCAGAAGCTCTGACTGAGAGTGGTGAGAGAAAAACTGCAAATTCTGTCTGGAGTTCGCCTTTGTGGTGCCGAGACAACTGCAGCTTCGTGCACTCGTCCCATCTTTTAAAACGTGTCAATAAAGATATTCTATTCTTCTAAAGACCTGAAATCGTTTCTCAAACTCCCTCAACAACCCTGAAATCTTGTTTTTGTACTGTTTCACATCAGGAAGAAGGCTTGCTGCACACATGAAGACAGGGAAAATGAGCAGCTCTGGTTACTGTCTGCTACGGCTCCCAAACTAAAACACAGCGCCCCTGGGTCCTAGAGGCAGCCGGATTGAGTAGGACAACATAGGAACTGACTAAACCACAGCGCCTTTAGCGGACAACATAGGAACTGCAGATTTTTAAGAAAATAGCGTTTATTCTTTTTATAATAATTCAGATTAATCTGCGGGCCAACTAAAACCCCCTGGCGGGCCGGATGCGGCCCACGGGCCGCATGTTTGACACCCCTGCTGTAGCTGCACTCACGCAGAGACATGTAGGAGGAGATGTATGAGGGCAGCAGACCAAGAAGTGATTTAAAGATGAAAATGTACCAGTGGAAGAGTCTGCCATGTACACTGTATTTCTCTCAGTAAAACTGTTCCAATATGTAGCAACCCGTTTGTTTTTAGCTCAATTAGCATATGCTCATGTGTACGTAAGCCATTTTATTGAAAATGGACACACTAATTTTTCTTTAAATCACCTGTGTAGGAGTCCAACGCCTCCACAGAAGATCCCTCGTGTTCAGGACACCAAACTTGGAAGATGGGCATTCCCATTGCCTCAGGATGGTAAGTACCGGTATTGATCAGTTAGCAGTGAGACACTTGAAAAAATTATCAACCAGCTACCTTGCTGTTGGAGAGATAACTATTTTAATCAAGAAATGTGTGTTTTTGTTTTGCTTTTTCCATCAGTGTTTCAGCGAAAAGTATTCAACTTCTTTACTGAGCTCCAAGAGGATGGAGGATTTTGCGAGAGAGGGGCGCCTCTGTCTCCAAAACATTTGCTGAGCTTCAGAACAAAGTCCATCGCAGAGTGCCCAGTGAGAAATGCAACCTTAGGCTGACCTTCTTCTTCTGGCTTTTCCCTTTTCAGGGGTCACCACAGCGAGTCATCCTCATCCACCTCACTCTGTCCTCTGCATCCTCTGTCCTCACTCCAACTACCTTCATGTCCTCTCTAACTGCATCCATACATCTCCTCTTCTTCTCCTCTTTGTGTGTGTGTGTGTGTGTGTGTGTGTGTGTGGGGGGGGGGTGTTAATAAAAAAAATAAATTTAAAGTCATGGTCAGTTTTTTTATGTCTGATGTTTGCATTACCGTAGTAGTTCTGAAGATACAAACCACTGTGTATTTACTAGACTGCTTTTGGTCCAGCTTGTGATTTGTACATCATGATGTTGGTACATAAATCTAAATTAAAGACTAATGTTGATGTAGAAAACTGGGTGATGTTAAAATGTAAAGATGTTAGAAGCCAACTATTTGTATTGCAGATTTAAAACAAATGTAGTTATATAAAGTGCTTCACATATTAAAAATAAAAAATAAATGGAGGGTTAGGGTAAAAAAAAAACAACTACCGGTAACCATTGGTGTTTTACATGGTCTACCTACATGCAAAACCTGTATTTTCAGGCAGAGTATATCATATTCCCAAATATGCATGAATTTGCATAAATGAAAAATCCTTAAATATCCGAATGACATCTGCAACGACGTGATACGCCAAAGATCTGCTGGAACTCTTGAGGGATCGCATATTTCCAGGTACTTCACAGATAAAAATCCATAAATATACGACTGACATCTTCATCGTGATACGTCAAAGATCTGCTGGATCTCTGAGAAATCGCATACTTCAGAGATACTTCACAGATAAAAATCCATAAATATACGACTGACATCTTAAACGTGATACGTCAAAGATCTGCTGGATCTCTGAGAAATCGCATACTTCAGAGATACTTCACAGATAAAAATCCATAAATATACGACTGACATCTTCATCGTGATACGTCAAAGATCTGCTGGATCTCTGAGAAATCGCATACTTCAGAGATACTTCACAGATAAAAATCCATAAATATACGACTGACATCTTCAACGTGATACGTCAAAGATCTGCTGGATCTCTGAGAAATCGCATACTTCACAGATACTTCACAGATAAAAATCCATAAATATACGACTGACATCTTCAACGTGATACGTCAAAGATCTGCTGGATCTCTGAGAAATCGCATACTTCACAGATACTTCACAGATAAAAATCCATAAATATCCGACTGACATCTGTCACGTATACGTAAATATAAACAATCATACGTCATATATGCGGCAAGTATCCGAAGAGATGTAAGCAGTAATCCCGAGGGATAACAGAGCCACATATTTCTGGATCTGCAGCAGATAAAGTATCCGGATTTTGTGATTTTTTAAGGATCAATAAAGTTCGGATCTGTTCGTATCCGGGAATATCCGAAACTGGATTTTCCGAGGATGCGATACGGAAATTCCCGGAAATTGTCCGTATATGTGAAGGATGCGGAGATATACCACATCTGATACTCCCGTATATCTATGGTTTTTGTGCAGTGATTTAATTTGTCTTTTTCCACGGGTGTATTTCCTGAAAATATGAAAGTAGCAAAGGTGATCCCTATCTTTAAAAATGGTGACAAATGCGTCTTTAACAACTATAGACCACTTTCATTGTTGCCGTAATTTTCCAAAATTCTAGAAAAAATATTCGTAACCAGATTAGATAAATTTCTTGCTAAATATAATATTTTAAGTGACAGTCAATATGGTTTTCGATCTAAAAATTCTACATCCATGGCTCTTATGGAACTAACGGAACAAATTACCACAGCCATTGATCAAAAGCAACATTGTATAAGTCTGTTTATTGATTTAAAGAAAGCATTTGACAAAATTGACCACACCATTCTCACTAATAAATTAAACAAGTATGGTATTAGAGGACTAGCACTACAGTGGGTGTGTAGTTACTTGAAAGATAGACAACAGTTTGTACAAATTGACGGCATACGATCAAACCTCTGCAAGATCACATGTGGAGTCCCACAAGGCTCAATACTTGGACCAAAGTTGTTTATTTTGTATGTGAATGATCTAGTGAAGGTGTCTGGACTTCTAAAATGTGTTCTCTTTGCTGACAATACTACTTTTTTTTATTTTGGTAGTGATTTAAATCAAATGTCTGAGTTGTTAAAAATGGAGTTTGTTAAATTACAAACTTGGTTTAAATTGAACAAACTATCATTAAACCTAGATAAAACAAATTATATGTTATTTAGTAATAAAAAGAATAAATTGGATTTTTCTTTTAAAATTGATGGTGTTGAAGTTCACAGAGTAAGCGAGGTGAAGTTTTTGGGGGTAGTTATTGATGACAAACTGTCGTGGAAACAGCATATAAATTTAGTTAAACTTAAGTTATCTAGATCTACTGCGGTGCTTTACAAAGTGAAAGATTTGTTGAATGATAAAGCTCTGTATCTGTTATATAATGCAATTTTTGTTCCACATTTAATTTATTGTGTTGAAGTTTGGGGAAAGGCGTGTAAAACCATAACGAAGCCTATTTTTATTTTACAAAAAAGAGCTGTGAGAATTATTACAAGAAAGCCTTACTGTCATCCGTCGAATATATTGTTTCAACAACTTAAGTTGCTAAAGTTTTATGATTTAGTGGATTACAATATTTTGTTGGTAATGTATAGAGCCCATAATAATGTACTGCCTTCAAATGTTCAAATTAATTTTGTAAAGAGGACGAGCTGCTATAGTCTTAAGGGAACTGAGATTTTTGCAAAACCTCAGTATAGAACAAGCTTAAAGGGACGGTCTGTTTCAATACAGGGAGTTGATTTGTGGAATGGTTTAGGAAATGAAGTTAAATCTGCAAAATCAGTGCTTGTGTTTAAAAAAATGATTAAAACTAAATTGTTAACAAAATACTAAAAATTTCTTTAAATTGTTTATTGTACATGAAAATTTTAAAATTGAAATGAGTTTCTCTTTTGGTTCGATTGCTTATTGATGACTATTGTTGGAGTGAATTGTTTGTATTGATTTTGTTTTTTGTTTTGGAAAAAAGGGGCAGGTAAAATAAGATTTCTTCTTCTTCCTGCCACCTTTCATTTTATGTTTTTTCTTGCTTTTAAATATTACAAAGAAGGTTTTTCTTTTAACAAATGTAAAATGAATAAAAAAAAAATAAAAAAAAATTACCAATAGATTGGAAAAATCCCTGGATAGGTCGCACCTACGTTTAGCTCTGCTGCAAATGTCCGCCACAGGAGCGCACAGCAAGGCTTTTAAGAAGATTAACACAGTAAAAACAATTATTTGTTTGATAAAAATTATAGCAAATATATGTCTGAGCTGAACTTTTCCTTAATAAATGAACGTAATTGTGAAATGAGCTGGATTTTAAAATTTGTTTCGCCGAAAGTGATAACAAGCCATATATAGGTCGCACCTGTGTATAGGTCGCAGGCCTTGAAAAAAACATAAAAAGGTGCGACCTATACACCGGAAAATACTGTTTGCAGAAAGGATGTTGTTCCACATCCGGTACTGAGCTTCCCAAGGGCTTTCACCCAGGTCCATCATAAATGGGGGAGAACAACTCCTTTTGTCGCCTGTTGTGTTCTGAAATGAGCTTGCCGTTTCTGTAGCAGTGTTTTGTTTTTACAGGGCAGGGTTGCTAGCCCTGCTCCCAACCCTCCTCCTTTTGCAACCTGGCTTGGGACAGGCTTTGGCGGAGTTAGGCTATTATAGGCTATTATACAGTTAGGCTATTATACAGATGAACAAAAATATTTTTACAGCAAAGTTATTTGGAAAAATATAGAACAAGTCTATTTTAGTTGAATGTGTTGCTCGCTTCAGCTTTTGTAGCTTCAGGTGCTGCAACTTCTTCCATGGCAGATGAAAACAGGGTGCGGACCTTATCGTGCACCTGACACACATCAACAGGTTTCAGGAGCAGGTTAGATTTGTAGAGTGAGTTCTCCCGTATTTAGCTTTTGTTCAATACTTTCCAGTTCCATCATGTTGCTTGTTGTGGGTCAGTTGCAAATTCTCAGATGTGTGATCCTTTACTCCTCGCTGAAACCATTGTTCCTATCTATCAAGGATGTGAACATCTTCATCCCTGAAAGAGTGACCGCTGGCCTGGAGATGAGTGTAGACAGCAGAGTCCTGGCCTGATGATGTTGATCTTCTGTGCTGGGCCATCCTTTTGGCCAGTGGCTGTTTAGTCTCCCCGATGTAAGACTGATCACAGTCCTCCTGACACTGAACATCATACAATATTACTCTGGTTGTGCCAGTGTACTGGATCTTTTGGATGAACCAGTCTTTGCCGTAATGTATTTTGGGGTTTAAAAGCCACTGGGACGCAGTGTTTAGAAAATAAATGTCTCAGTTTCTCTGATACTCCCGCAACATACGGAATGACCACGGGGCTGGGTCTGGGTTCCTCCTTTTCGCCTGATGGCTGACTGGAGTCCTGTTTGGGTTTCTTCTCTGCTTTCAGGAAGGCCCAGTTAGGATATCAACATTTCTCTAGAGCCTGTCTTGTGTGGGATTTCTCCTTCTGCCTGGCTCCTGAGTTAGTGGGGACGCTGTCTGCTCTGTGGTACAGAGTCCTGATGACTCCTAACTTGTGCTCCAGAGGGTGATGGGAGTCAAACTGTAAATACTGGTCTGTGTGGGTGGGTTTGAGGTACACCTCAGTTTGCAAATGTCCAACATCATAAACTGAGACCTCACAGTCCAAGACAGCCAGCCTCCATCTTTTACATCTTCTCGTGAGAACTTGAAATATTTATCGACAGAGTTGATGTGATCAGTGAAATGTTGGACTTCCTGAGATTTAATTTATACCAGGTGTCAGTGGTGGGCAACGCTAATCCAAAAATTTGTTCCGCTATTTCTAAAGCACTAATTAATTTATTTAGGTCCGCAATTTCAAAAGCACTAATGTCTTATGAAAATTAGGGGAAGCTAATTCTAATCCGCTAATTAAATTCAACAATTGGTAGCAGCAAGTTATGCAATATTTGCACTACACTGCCAACTAGCGGTGCATGAACTGTTATACAGTAAGTTGTTTGAGTTTCAGAGTATTTAGTTTGGTTCTCTTCAACAGGTTTCACAAGGACAAAATGTACCCATTCCAAAGTCTGTTAGCTAAACTGCTGACATATTTGGCTGTTTTTTTTCTTCTTTTGTTACTTTTAGTACCACTAGATCGCATGTGTCAAACTCAAGGCCCGTGGGCCAAATCCGGCCTACCATAACCGTTTCTGTGGCTCTCTACACCCTAGAACTTCAAGATAACAGTTGTAAGCATGTTGCTCTCAGGTGATGGGTCCCCATCCCTACACTCCCTGGTCTCTCTGTTAATTGTCTTGCTTATCTCCTCCATTTTGTTGTCCAGGTGTTTGTGATTGTCATGCTGTGTGTTCATGTACCTGTATATAAAGTCAGGGATTTTGTAATTGATAAAGCTCTGTATATGTTGTATAACACAATCATTGTTCCACATTTAATCTATTGTATTGAGGTTTGGGGAAAAGCGTGCAAAACAATTACAAAGCCTGTTTTTATTTTACAAAAGAGAGCTGTAAGAGTAATCACCAGAAAACATTTCAGTCACCCATCAAACACCTTGTTTCTTCAGCTAAATTTATTGAAATTCCAGGAATTGGTAGAATATAGTATTTTATCAGTTATGTATAGGGCTCATAATAACACATTACCTTTAAATATCCAAAGAAATTTAGACAAAGTTATTACAATCTTAAAGGGACAGATATTCATCAAACCACAATTCAGAACCAGCTTAAAGGGACGGTCTACCTCAATTCAGGGAGTTGGATTGTGGAATGTTCTGGAGAGTGATGTTAAAAATGCAAAATCAATTCATTCATTCATTCAACCTTTATTTATACAGGCTAGCCTCGTTGAGTCACGGGGACTCATTTACAAGAGGGACCTGTCTCACTCACACCAAACAACCATCCACTCTCACACTCACACCTAGGGTCAATTTAGAGTCACCAATCAGCCTAACAAGCATGTTTTTTGGTCTGTGGGAGGAAACCGGAGTACCCGGAGGAAACCCACGCATGCACGGGGAGAACATGCAAACTCCACCCAGAAAGGCCCCGGACCGGGATTTGAACCGGCAACCTTCTCGCTGAGAGGCAGCAGCTCTACCAGTTGTGCCAACGTGCTGCCCAATGTATACATTTAAGAAAAAGGTCTTAAAGGACTTGCTCAAAAACTATATATGATGAAGCTTAGTGTGTTTGTGTATTACAGTTAGAAAAATTAAGTAGAGTTATTCATTTTGTGATGTAGTTTGAAGGTTATCATTGGTTGAACAAACTGTGAAATAAATAAGGGGCAGATATAATAAGATTTCTTCTTCTTTCTGCTCCTTTCATTTTATCCTACTTGTATTCTTCTATCTGATGAAACTGTTTTGTATTTTGAATGTCCAGAGGACCAGACTTAGCTTTTTTAGATTTTTCTACCTGGATTATTGAGCATGCATCAGGGTGTTTTGTATTGTTCTTTTAAAATGAATGAATAAACATCAAATCAAATCAAATCAACGGCCCAGTCAGAGTCCAGAACCTGAACCTGAAACCTTCAGAGAGCTGAGCAGAAACCTCAAAGAACTGAAGCAACAATGGAAAAGTGGGTCAGAACTCCTCCAGAACCAGGAGAGAGACTGATGAAGTCAGAGAACCACAGAGGATTCTGCTGCTGAAGGAGGTTCTGTTGGGTCAGAGGCACAAGCTGAGGTTAAATTTTAATGATTTTAGAACTTGTTAAAGATCATCCATCCATCCATTCAGCTAAAAGTCTATTCATCCTTGTATCTGATGAAACTGTTTTGTATTGTTCTTTTAAAATGAATGAATGAACATCAAATCAAAAATAAGTCTGTATCTCTGTGTTTATCATTGTCCTGGCATTGTCTCCTCCTGTTGCCTCTGTCTCCTGAGTTCCTTGTGATTCCCTGAGTATGTAAGTTTGCTGCCCTGCGGACGCCATTTTGAAGAGTCCTAATGGTGAACTACTTTTTTAAATCCAGCAGATTTGACCATTTCGTGAAACTCTCAAGCTCAGAAAAACTTGTGCTATAACGTCAGCTATGAAATATATTTTTTCTCAGCAAAGAAATAATTGTTTTACCGTGTTTTGTTGTAAAATCCTGGCTTCTTTGGCCGTCGCGGACGCCATTTTGAAGAGTGCTAATGTGGCGAAATTCTATTTTTAAATCCAGACGCGTCGCGTAGGCCCTGAGAAACATCCATAAGTTCACCCTCCATGTTAAAAAGTCTTCGTCTGACTCTTCGAAAACAAGCAATAAGGCTCCAGAGTAACACACTGGCTGCTAACTGCT
>JBBPBX010066744.1:5827-19589 GCA_038048925.1 Garcialebias charrua
ATATATATATATATTAGGGGTGTAACGGTACGCTAAAATCACATTTCGGTTCGGTTCAACTACAAGGAGGGCTCGGTTCGGTTTATTTTCGGTTTATTTTCGGTACAAAAAAAAGGACAAAATAAAGACTTACAAAATGTTTATTTTGAAAATATGCCAAAAATACGTTTGTACTGTACAGTATTGTAGTAATAAATAAAAGTGACCCATTTGGATGATATTTTAAATAAACAGCACTCTACAATAAAACTATTTTAACAATAATAAAAATCTTAATAAATACAATAACAGTCAGAACAATAAGCAGCAACAGACTGTTTACAATCTAACTAATCAAGTTTTTGTCCAGTAGCAGCAGTGTGGCTGTATTTGTCCTCATTACTGTACTCACAACCTCTTCTTGGTGGGACAGGTGCTGGAAAAGTTCAGAGTTCAGTTCAGTCATCACACACTTCTTAGCTGCAGGTGATCTCTGGTGGATGTCTGTCCCACCCAGACTGGAAATAAAACACAAAAAAAAAAAGTTAATAAGATTATGATTTTGAATAAAAAAGATTATTTAGATAATTTTGATTTGATGTTTATTCATTCATTTTAAAAGAACAATACAAAACAGTTTCATCAGATACAAGAATACAAGTAGGATAAAATGAAAGGAGCAGAAAGAAGATGAAATCTTATTATATCTGCCCCTTATTTCACAGTTTGTTCAAACAATGATAACCTTCAAACTACATCACAAAATGAATAATTCTACTTAATTTTTCTAACTGTAATACACAAACACACTAAGTTACATCATATATAGTTTTTGAGCAAGTCCTTTTTGACCTTTTTCTTAAATGTATACATTGATTTTGCATTTTTAACATCACTCTCCAGAACATTCCACAGATAATATAATAAAAGAACAATACCTCTTCTTGAACGTTTGAATCTCTCACTCATCATTAGGGCAGGGCTTTGCTCCAGGTCTTATCAGTTTTAGTTTTTTCATAAAGTTCTGCACTTTTTGAGTGATGGGTGTTCGTAGCGACTAGCGAGGATCAATAACTTTAAAGCCTGCGCATAATAACAACATTCAGACAGAGATTCAGATATTTAAAAACTCACAGTTTGTGTTATTGCTCTGGACTGATATGATTTACCTGATAAAAGTAGTTTAAATGCAGCTGTTCTTATTAGCGCTGTTGCAAGCTGCTCGTTCACATTCCGATGACGTAGTTTCAAGCGCGTTCACGTGAGACGTGCTGTCTACTGCAGAGCCAGTCTCTTCAGCTGTGTGAAGCTGACACCCCACACAGCTTTGAATGTGCGCGCCGCTCGTCTTTTAACAAGAAACGTTCCCCAAACAGGAGACCGCAGTGAGAAGCTAACGGCTAAAGGCTGAGCGAGCTGCGCGTGCTTCGCGATAATAGCTCCGTGCTGAAACGCGCCCAGGAAATTTTGTTCCGCGCGCATATATTAACGTTCAATGAGTGAAAAAATAACCGAAACGGTATGCAGGTGGACCGAACCGAACGTGCTGTACCGAAACGGTTCGGTACACCCATTACAACCGTTACATGCCTAATATATATTAGTCCCCGATTTACGAGCGAGATCCGTTACAACGAGTTGCTCGTAAACCGGAAATCTCGTATTTCGGAACGGTTGCCATGTCTCTCGTAAGTCCGGAATTTCGCTCGTAAATTGGAACGGTTTCGCTAGCGCGACTACAAACACTCGTTTTTCATCAAAAAACTGCTTATGAGTGCATAAAAATGATCGGAAACGTGTGTCCACATGTTTAGCTAACGAACTGTGGTGAAAAAACACATGAAAACTCAGTATTTTTTGCGTTTTTTCCAAAAATTCGCCAGCTCGTAAGTCTGGAACCTCGTAGATCAGAGCGCTCGTAAATCGGGGACTACCTGTATATATATATATATATATATATATATATATATATATATATATATATATATATATATATATATATATACAGGTAGTCCCCGACTTACGACGGAGATCCGTTCCTACGTGACGTCGTAAGTCGAATTTCGTCGTAAGTCGGAAAATATGTCCAAACTGCACCTTATACGTACAATACTGTATTTTACCAAGCACTTAGCCTATCCTAACACAGTACCCTACATAATTATCAAAAGACACATACATTTGGAGCCATAATGAAGGAAAAAAATAGTTATTTTCCTACTGGGAGATGGTGGAGTCTTCAGCTGTAGCCTCTCTGCCTTGTAGACCTCCGGTCCAAACAATGAGGTCTCCTGCACTTTTCCACGAGCGGTCAAAGTCAAAGTCAAAGTCAACTTTATTGTCAGAACTGCAATATGTACAGGACATACACAGGACCGAAATTGCATTTCTCTCAGTCCCTCGGTGCAACAGTAACCATCTAAACACTAAACACTAAAACATTTAATAAACATAAGCATAAAATAGTAAAAGTGTAACACTGTCCTGAGTTTTTTCATAATAGTATAAAAGTATGAAAATTTACACCAACACTGAAACACCAAACACCCCTAAAACACCAAACACCCAATGAACATAAGCATAAAATGAAATAATAAAAGTGTAATACTGTCCTGAGTTTTTGCATAGTAGTATAAAAAGTATAAAAAGTATATCTATAAAATAAACTGAAGGTTCTAGCATTGACATTTGCAAAGAGTGGCACAGCAGCATATAAGTTAATGTACACAGTATATGTATGAGGTAGTTGATGTTGGTATAGAGGCAAAGTGGCATATGCAGTGAGGCACATAAGGCACATTTGGCATCCTTAGATAAGGCTAGTCAGAGAATGCTGTATATGTATCTGCAGTAGTGTAGATAAAAGTAGTGTAAATGTAAACAGTAGTAATAAATGTAAAGCAGTAGTAATAAATGTAAACCGTATTAATAAATGTAAACAGTGAATGTAAACAGTAGTATGACTATAGGCAGTAATGTAATACAAACATTAGTGCAAATATGAGAAGTAGTGCAAACTGAATGAGCACAAGTGAATAACCCGTTTGATGACACAGAGTCCAGTGTTAAAAACTTTGTGTTGAGTGGTAATGTGTGAGAAAGTTTTTGTGTTAAGGCAGTTCAAATGGGAGGGGAGGCAGAGCAGGCAGAGTGTTTAGCATATAGGTCCATATATATACATATAGGTCGTGGCATTTAGGTCCACAGATTACAGTAAGGTCTGTTAGCATGTTAGCCCCTCCTAACCTCCTCTGCCTCTGGTCTGCCTCGTAGACCTCCGGTCCAAACAATGAGGTATCCTGTAAATTTCCACTGAGTGCGCTGTTTCTGCTGTCAAGCTACTGCTACTGTCGTCAAAACTGGAAAGAACTCGGAACTCGGCTTTCAAAATAAAAAAATTATATATATATATATTTATTTATTTATTTTTTTTTTACGGAGATGCGTGTCGTAACCCCGAAACGTCAAAAGTCTAGGCCGTCGTAAGTCGAGGACTACCTATATATATATACTATAATACTTGAGATATATATATCTCAAGTATTATTTACTGCTTGTACTACTATTCCTACTTCGCGGTTTTTCACTTATCACTGGGCTTCAGGGTACAGATCCACCACAATAAACGAAGGACTACTGTACGCATAAAAGCAGGTGCTGGGCAAATTTAGTGGCCACCTTCTTGCTAGGTGCTAAGTATATCAGTGTGTCATATACTCCAACATTGTTCAGTCAGGTCATCTGGACGGTTTCTTTATTTGTGCCGAGACGTTTTGCCCTCCATCCAGAAGGCTTCATCCGTCTGAAACACCAAACAAAACTCATTATCCCCCAACAGCTTACTCCAAAGAGGAAAAAACCAGTTGTGTTGATGTTAAGCACCAACTGACTTTGTTTGGTGTTTCCTCAGACTGAGGAAGCCTTCCGGATGGAGGGCAAAACGTGTCAGCACAAATAAAGAAACCATCCAGATGACCTGACTGAACATTGTTGAATTTTATACCTGGATTATTGAGCATGGACGTGGTGTACTGTGTGATACACTTATCACATATATATTTTTCATATCACTGTGTTTTTACAAGTTAAAGCTGCACACTGATGACTTGTGCATGTTGTTTGCTGTATTATAAGTGCAAAACCACAAAGGAAAAGTCTTATTTTACATAAATAACCGTCTATCATGCACACTGTGAAAACAGGAGACAAGAGAATTCTGTAATGACCTCCCACCAACCACAGTCAAGCATTAGTGGCAGCAAAAACGCTGACCTGGTTCTCCCAAACCATTTACAGTATATCATCAAAATATTTAATGATACTGTTCTCAGTACAGCTCGATTGGTGTTTTGGGAATTGTGTTGAAATCAGTTTATCTGCTTATTCGATAATAACAACAACAACAACAAAAAAGGACAGAGACAGATCTTGTGAGTACTTGAAGTATGTGTTGAGGATGACTCTCAGCTACTATCACGTCAAATTTTTGTTCAGTATCTGTACAAATGGCTGACTTACATCTATATTTCTATAGTGTCAGTCGCATATTTGCATCCAATGATTATGTTACGCAAGTTTAATTAATATTTGTTGAGTGGTTCATGAGAATTTTTGGTAATAGGCACATAAAACCTCTTCTTCTTCAAGTCAATTAGAGCTAACATTTTATCTGAACAAAATACTGGTATTAAATCTACTGAATGTTTGGTTTTACCTGAGAAAGTACTGGACAAGTTTGATGTGGTTGATGCAGAGATGCTTGGCAGAGTTTTCTCACAAGTCAAACCAACCACCTGCCTCTTGGACCCAATTCCCTCATCACTTTTTCATTCATGTTATAAATTCTTTGAGAATGAAATTTTAAACATTGTAAATTGTTCTCTTCAGATGGGTGTCTTCCCCATTGCCTTTAAAAAGGCTGTGGTGAAGCCCCTTCTGAAGAAGAGTAATCTAGATCCTAGTGTTTTTAATAATTATAGACCTGTATCCAACTTACCATTTTTAAGTAAAATCTTAGAAAAGATTGTTTTTATTAAATTAAATATTTTTTTAAATGATGCCGGTATTTTAGAAAAGTATCAATCTGGTTTTAGGACGAAACACAGTACAGAAACAGCCCTATTAAAAATTGTGAATGATTTAAGGTGTAATCTGGATTCACACAAGCTCTCAGTCCTTGTTCTATTGGATCTGAGCGCAGCCTTTGATACAGTAGATCATCAAATTCTTTTAAATAGATTACAACACCTGGTCGGTCTTTCTGGTACTGTTCTTCTGTGGTTCAGCTCCTATCTCACAGATAGAACATTTATGGTAAGTATGGATACATGCTCCTCACAGATCCATGAAGCTAACTATGGTGTACCCCAAGGCTCTATTTTAGGCCCCCTACTTTTTAATTTGTACATGCTGCCGCTTGGTGGAGTCATCAGGAGCCATGGGATAAGTTTCCATAGTTGTGCTGATGACTAGCCTGGTTAAAACCAGACCCTTGTCCTTCACTTCGCTTTGTACTAGGGTCTGAACTTTTTCCATCATGAAATGATTCTTGCTGGAGGCGTTGGCCTCTGCTGAGGAACAAAACCATCCATCCATCCATCCATTTTCTTCCGCTTATCCGGGGTCGGGTCGCGGGGGTAGCAGCCTAAGTAGGGAGGCCCAGACTTCCCTCTCCCCAGCCACTTGGAGCAGCTCCTCTGGGGGAATCCCAAGGCGTTCCCAGGCCAGCCGAGAAACATAGTCCCTCCAGCGTATCCTGGGTCTTCCTCTGGGTCTCCTCCCGGTGGGACATGCCCGGAACACCTCACCAGGGAGGCGTCCAGGAGGCATCCTAACCAGATGCCCGAGCCACCTCAACTGGCTCCTCTCGATGTGGAGAAGCAGCGGCTCTACTCCGAGTCCCTCCCGGATGACTGAGCTTCTCACCCTATCTCTAAGGGAGAGTCCAGCCACCCTGCGGAGAAAACTCATTTCAGCCGCTTGTATCCGAGATCTTGTTCTTTCGGTCATAACCCAAAGCTCATGACCATAGATGAGGGTGGGAACGTAGATCGATCGGTAAATTGAGAGCTTTGCCTTTTGACTCAGCTCTCTCTTCACCACGACAGACCGGTACAGCGCCCGCTTCACTGCGGACGCTGCACCTATCCGCCTATCGATCTCACGCTCCAGTTTTCCCTCATTCGTGAACAAGATCCCGAGATACTTAAACTCCTCCACTTGGGGCAGGACCTCCTCCCCGACCCGGAGAGGGCACGCTACCCTTTTCCGGCTCAAGACCATGGCCTCGGATTTGGAGGAACTGATCCTCATCCCGGCCGCATCGCATTCAGCTGCAAACCGCTCCAGTGAAAGCTGTAGATCACGAGCTGATGAAGCCAATAGGACCACATCATCTGCAAAAAACAGAGAAGCGATTCTAAGGCCACCAAAACGGATCCTCTCAACACCTTGGCTGCGCCTAGAAATTCTGTCCATAAAAGTTATAAACAGAATCGGTGACAAAGGGCAACCTTGGCGGAGTCCAACTCTCACCGGAAACGAGCCTGACTTACTGCCGGCAATGCGGACCAAGCTCTGACACCGGTCGTACAGGGACCTAACAGCCCATATCAATGGGCCTGGTACCCCATACTCCCGGAGTACCCGCCACAGAACCCCCCGAGGGACGCGGTCGAATGCCTTTTCCAAGTCTACAAAGCACATGTAAACTGGTTGGGCAAACTCCCACGCACCCTCCAGGACCCTGTTGAGGGTGTAGAGCTGGTCTAGTGTTCCACGACCAGGACGAAAACCACACTGCTCCTCCTGAATCCGAGGTTCGACTATCCGACGGACCCTCCTCTCCAGAACCCCTGAATAGACCTTACCAGGGAGGCTTAAGAGTGTGATCCCTCTATAGTTGGAACACACCCTACGGTCCCCCTTTTTGAATAGGGGAACCACCACCCCAGTCTGCCAATCCAAGGGAACTGCCCCCGATGTCCACGCGATATTGCAGAGTCGCGTAAGCCAACACAACCCCACAACATCCAGAGCCCTAAGGAACTCAGGACGAATCTCATCCACCCCCGGAGCCTTGCCACCGCGGAGCTTTTTAACCACCTCGGCGACCTCAGCACCAGAGATTGGAGAGCCCGATCCAAAGTCCCCAGGCTCCGCTTCCTCAGTGGAAGACGTGCCAGTAGGATTGAGGAGGTCTTCGAAGTATTCCGCCCACCGACTCACAACATCCCGAGTTGAGGTCAACAGCACGCCATCCCCACCATAAATGGTGTTGGTCGCATACCGCTTTCCCCCCCTGAGACGCCGGATGGTGGACCAGAATCGCCTCGAAGCCGTACGGAAGTCATTCTCCATGGCCTCTCCGAACTCCTCCCACGCCCGAGTTTTTGCCTCAGCAACCACCCGAGCCGCATGCCGCTTGGACTGCCGGTACCTATCTGCTGCTTCCGGGGTCCCACAGGCCAAAAAGGCCCAATAGGACTCCTTCTTCAGCTTGACAGCATCCCTCACCGCCGGTGTCCACCACCGGGTTCGAGGGTTGCCACCACGACAGGCACCAACAACCTTGCGGCCACAACTCCGATAAGCTGCCTCGACAATAGAGGCGCGAAACATGGCCCACTCGGGCTCAATGTCCCCCGCCTCCCTCGGAACGTGTTCAAAGCTCTCCCGGAGGTGGGAGTTAAAGCTCCGTCTTACGGGAGACTCTGCCAGACGTTCCCAGCAGACCCTCACAATACGTTTGGGTCTGCCAGGTCTGACCGGCATCCTCCCCCACCATCGGAGCCAACTCACCACCAGGTAGTGGTCAGTTGACAGCTCCGCCCCTCTCTTCACCCGAGTGTCCAGGACATGCGGCCGCAGATCAGATGAGACGACAACAAAGTCGATCATTGAACTACGACCTAGGGTGTCCTGGTGCCAAGAGCACATATGGACACCCTTATGCCTGAACATGGTGTTCGTTATGGACAATCCATGACGAGCACAGAAGTCCAACAACAGAACACCACTCGGGTTCAGATCAGGGGGGCCGTTCCTCCCAACCACACCCCTCCAGGTCTCACTGTCATTGCCCACGTGAGCGTTGAAGTCCCCCAGCAGAACAAGGGAGTCCCCAGGAGGCGCACCCTCCAATACCCCCTCCAAGGACTCCAAAAAGGGTGGGTAATCTGCGCTGCCGTTCGGCGCATAGGCACAAACAACAGTCAGAGCCCGTCCCCCCACACGTAGGCGAAGGGAGGCTACCCTCTCGTTCACCGGGGTGAACCCCAACGTACAGGCACCAAGATGGGGGGCAACAAGTATGCCCACTCCTGCTCGGCGCCTCTCACCAGGGGCAACTCCAGAGTGGAAGAGTGTCCAACCCCTCTCAAGGAAACTGGTTCCAGAGCCAGAGCCATGCGTTGAGGTGAGTCCGACTATTTCTAGCCGGAACCTCTCAACCTCACACACTAGCTCAGGCTCCTTCCCCACCAGAGAGGTGACATTCCATGTCCCAATGGCCAGCTTCTGTAGCCGAGGATCAGACCGCCAGGGTCCCCGCCCTCGGCCACCACCAAAACCATTGGATCTTAGAAAAATTTTGAACAAGGAAAAGCATTCTGCTCCCTCCCTCAGAGCCATATATGGCTGCTCCCCCGTGCTCTGTTAAACTTGACAACTGCTCCGCCTCCTGCAGCTTTTTCTCTCGCTGCCGGCTGCCGCGCTGCATATTCTGTGTTTATATGTTAATAAAACGTTTTAATAAAATAAAATAAAACCATGGATCGCTGGTCCAGCTCACCAGAAGACCAGAAAATCTGATGGGACTCGGGCAGCAACGTAAAACCCGAGTTTAATTCTCTCGTGACAACCTCAGTCATTTCCTTGTTCATTTCACTCAGCAGAGGGAGAGGAGGAGAAGGAGGAGGGAGGAGGGAGCGATTACTTGACTTTTGGGAAAAAAACAAAAGAAAACTCCAGATAAGGGATTAAGAAGGGGAAATTAATAAATTTGTGTCACATATAAAACAGTCCTGCATCGCTTTGCATCGCTTTGAATGAGAACATGCGGCTGCTCGCTGGCTGCGCTGGGACAGGTGGGGGCGTGGGTTAGGGGCCAAAAACTCCGCCCCTTCTGTTCTCTGATTGGTCCGGTCAAAAATCTACCGGAGAAATCGTTGTCTATGGGAGAAATCCCAGACTGTGCAGTGAAGGGAAATGAGAATTGAGCGGAGCTGTGCAGGAAGGCGAGGGCCAGGCTAGCTGATGACACACAGCTATACATCTCATTATCTCATGATGACCCCCGGCCAATCACTGCACTTTTTAATTGCATTACAGACATAAAGTCCTGGATGGCACAGAACTTTCTCCAGCTAAACCAGGACAAAACAGAAGTTTTAATCATTGGACCTGAGGTTCAAAAAGAAAATACAATTCAGAGATTACAATCTCTGTCTTTACAACCTTCTAAAAAAGTAAGAAGCCTGGGAGTTATTTTTGACTCTGAGCTTACTTTTATTCCTCATATTAAACAAATAGTCAAAACAGGATTTTATCATCTAAAAAATATAGCCAGAGTCCGCCCTCTTCTTTCTCTGACCAATACTGAGACTTTGATGCATGCTTTTATTTCTAGTCGTTTAGACTACTGTAATTCACTGCTTTCTGGTCTCCCTAAGAAAAATTTGTCCAGCCTTCAGCTGTTACAAAACTCTGCTGCTCGTGTGCTAACCAAGACCAGAAGGCAGGCTCATATTACACCTGTTTTAAAATCATTGCATTGGCTCCCTGTGCGCCTCAGGATTGATTTTAAGATTCTTTTAGTGGTTTTTAAATGTCTCAATGGTCTCGCACCATCTTATCTTGCAGAGCTGCTATTGCCCTATGAACCCCCGCGAACATTAAGGTCCTCTGGTACTGGACTACTAACAGTTCCAAAAGTCAGAACTCACACTTACGGTGAGGCTTCTTTCCAGTACTATGGCCCCCGTCTGTGGAATAGTCTGCCGGAGAACCTGAGGGCTGCAGAGAATGTTGTTGTTTTTAAGAGCAGGCTCAAGACCCATCTTTTTAACTGCATTTCCTGAACTGGTTCATCTCTGTTCACTCTATACATTTTCCATACTACTGTATTTAATTTGATTGATTGATTTTATTTATTTTGTGTGTGTCGTTTGCTTTAATTTTGTGAGTTTATTGTTTTATAATTCTGTACAGCACTTTGAGCTGCTTTTAGTATGAAGGGTGCTTTATAAATAAAATGGATTGATTGATAAAACCTCTTCTGTTCACACTGCTCACATATGATTGTACAGCCACACATCCAGGCTGTCATATTGTTAAGTTTGCAGATGATACAGCGGTGGTGGGATGCATCACAAACAATGATGAGTCCAGCTACAGACAGGAGGTGGAACACCTGGAGAGCTGGTGCAAAGAGAATAATCTTCACATGAATGTGAAGAAGACAAAGGAGATGATTGTGGACTTCAGAAGGAACAAACACACCCACGCCCCACTGAACATAGGTGGATCTGCGGTGGAGGTGGTCTCCAGCTACAAATACTTGGGTGTACACTTGAATGATAACCTCAGCTGGAGCAACAACACCACCAGCCTGATCAAGAAAGGTCATCAGAGACTCTACTTCCTCAGACGGCTGAGACGAGCTGGTCTGAGCAGCCCAGTCCTCACCTCCTTCTACAGGTGTGCAGTGGAGAGCATCCTGTGCTCCAGCATCAACGTGTGGCATGGAGGCTGCACAGTTGCAGAGAGGAAAGCTCTACAGAGAGTGGTGAAGGCTGCACAGAAGTCTGTTGGAGTCAGTCTCCCCACCATCACAGACATTTACACCTCCAGATGCAGGAAAAGAGCCACCTGCATCATGAAAGACCTCACTCACCCAGCACACTCACTCTTTGCCCCACTCCCCTCAGGACGGAGGTTGAGGAGCATCAAATGTAGAACCACTAGACTGAGGAACAGCTTCTACCCTGAGGCTGTTAGACTCATGAATAAATAAACAATAAGAATGATCACTGCAAAATATCACATCATGCTGATGCTGATCTGTTTTCTTGTTGCTGTGTTCATCTGTGACCATCTGCTCATACAGACTCGTGTTCGTGCTGCTGTTTGTAATGATGTTTTTCTATTACATTAGGGATTAGTGTATTTCTAGTTGATATTTTTCGTAGTTAATTCTAGATGTTATTACTGTTTTTCTCTTGCATTTGTTGTTGGATGTAACTGGGACCCTGTGTACATAATCTCGTTTTCATCACATGTACTACATGCTGTGCAAATGACAATAAAGACTCTCTGACTCTGATAAAAGTTTTGTAGTTCAAATCCCGACTGTGCGGCCTTTCTTGGTGGAGTTTGCATGTTCTCTCAGCATGTGTGGGTTTTCTCCGGGTACTCCAATTTCCTCCCACAGACCAAAAACATGCATGTTCGGCTGATTGGTAACTCTAAACTGTCATTAGAGTGAGAGAGTTGTTTGTCTCTATGTGTCCCTGTGATGGACTGGAGACCTGTCCAGGTGTCCTCCGTCTCTCACACAGTGATGGCTGGACATGCATGGTTACCAGTGACCTCGTAACCCAAAAAGGAAGAAGCAGGTAGAAAATGGATGTATGAAGGCAGATGAACATGCACTCACACAAAGACAAAAACTTTATCATCTTTCATCAGTGATAAATAAAGTTGTATGGAATGTAATTTAAACAAAAGCTGGCATTTTTACAAAAGTATAGAGATAATTCCCTGCCCTTTTTTTTTGCTCATACTTCAGGATAAGAAGGTACAAAATAATAATAATACTGTAATAATAATAAAAAGTCAACATGGATGCTTTAGCCTTCACCCACAGGGATTCATGTTTATTTACCCATATGCTGCTATACTTACAAAAGCTATATTAAATACTCCCCGTCGTCCCTGAATCTCTTTTCCTCTGGGTGAGTGGTCTTGAAACTATATGTTATAGGTCTTGAGTGCTGAGTGCACTTGTAGGTTTCAAAAGAACATCAAAACTCAATCAAGTCGTGTGGATCCCTGAGGCTCGAGGCTGCAGCTCTCAGGGAAAGAGAGGATTAGGAGGAAGGAAGAAAGAGGGGCATGAAAAACACACAGATGAAGGGAGGAAGACGGACGAGCCGCCAGAAAATGGGATGACAAAAATAACTTTTATTTTTACCATTGATTGTATCTGGCTAAATATTTCAGCAATAAACATGCAGCAATTTTTTTTATTTTATTTATTATTCTTAAGTAGAGGTACTATTTTTTTTATTAATATTTATTTCAGCATTTCATCTCATGCTCCTTCTGTTGTTGAATCAACTTCTGTGGATTGAATCATCACTCAGCTTCAAACCCAAAATCTTCTCAAATTACTGGTGTAATTTACAGCAGAGCTCAGTGAACTCTGGCAGCCAGAGAAGTTGAGTAAAAAAATTAAAAGTCTATTCACTCAGTCTAAAAAAGAAAAAAAAAAATCTGTGCTCCATTTTGTTCTCTTTTGAAGCCTGAGTGTGAGGAATGGTAATTGAGCCATCACTCCAGGAAAAAAAGAGAAAGTTGATGAGACGGAGCGAAGAGGAAGCGAGAGGAAAGTGGTGTAAGACATGGCTCACAGTGAGATCAAATAAAAACTTGTTTTCTTTTAATTTTGTTAATTTAGATCTGGATTAATTTATCTAAAAGGAGTAGATCGGGTAGATGAGCATGTGATTGGAAGGTTGCCGGTTCGTCTCCCTGGATCAACCACATCAAAATGTGGGTGGGAAAGATGAAGTGTATCCACCTTCACCCTCACTTGCTGAATGGGCCACTCTAGGCCTTTGAGCAAGGCTCTTAACCCCCACCATCTTCTCCCCGGGCATCCTAGATGGCAGCTCTCTGCTCCACACAGAGGGCTGTGGTAGCTCAGTGTCTGTGGTTGTGTCAGGAAGGACATCCAGCATAAAAACAATCGCCAAGCCTTCGTGCGACTTAGATTGCTGTGACGACCCCTAACAAAGGGAGCAGCCGAAAGAAGATTAGAATATTTTAAAACAAATCATTTGTTTAATATTTTTAGTAGCTAAATGAAATAGAAAGAGATGCAAATTTTTTTTTGTGACAACTGGGATTATTTGAATTTTGGTGATGACTAAATTAAATATATAGACAAATGTTTGTGAAAATAGGTTTTTTTTAGTTGTGTGTGGAGTTTAACTGTCATCGCATTATATCAGAATCAGAATCAACTTTATTGTCATTGCACGATTAAATACAAATGGTAAATGGTAAATGGAGCTTGCTTATATAGCGCTTTCCAGCCCCCTATGAGGGGCCCCAAAGTGCTTCACAGTACCAGCCATCCACCCATTCATACACACATTCATACACCAATAGCGGTAGACTGCCATGCAAGGCGCCAGCCAGTCCTACCGGGAGCAACTCAGGGTTAAGTGTCTTGCCCAGGGACACAACAACACATGGTGTGGGAACTCAGGATTCGAACCTCCAACCTTCCAATCGGGGGTCGGCTGCCACTACCACTGTGCCATGGCCGCCCCAGTACTATGAAATTACGTTCCGTACAGCTGTCTGAAGGGTAGACGGAAGTGCACCGGGGCTGCATCTTCTATGAAGTGCTGCCCTTATCACTCAGATGAGAAAAGGGGAAGAAAACATGAGGAGAGAAGGTACTGTATATAAAAAAAATAGTTATCTCGCACCGTGTCCTTGGACACAGGACACAGTGAAGGGCAACAACAACAAAAAAAACTACCTCAGCACA
>JBBPBX010066745.1:0-19589 GCA_038048925.1 Garcialebias charrua
TAAACAACAAGGAAACAACGTTTCACTGCTTCGACACACTCTTGTCGTCAGATTCCAAAGTGCAACACACAAGAAAACAGGTCTCAACTTTATGACCGAGGTCAACTTAAATCTTGTGGATTTAAATGGTTGTTAAGATTAGTTTTTGTTGTGGGTGTTGGACTTAGCGTTTCTAAGTTCAAGTTGGACAATGCGACTTATAGGGTGGGAAATATGGTAGTTTAAACCTGATTAGTTTATTTACTAACTTGTGTTTGGACGACCTTATTATCCCATGAAGTCGGTGAGTTTGTGAGATCTTTGTCTTTTGTGGAGTCATTGAACGCCTTGTAAGGTTTGATCTGATTTCGATGTACCCATTTAGCAATTGGCTCTTTGCGGCCTTTGCTGATTTTGATCTCGTAGACGACTGAGGACACTTTGTCTGTTATCAGATGAGGTCCAGTCCACCTGGGCATTAGTTTGCGGGCGAGAGTTCCGGTCCCGGACTCTCCTTTCCCGGTTGCTGGGGCGAACGTATAGTACCAGACTCTGTCTCCCACTTGGAGTTCATTGTGAGAGGCCTTCTGGTCATAGTACGCCTTGCGTCCTTCAGCGGACCTTTCCAGGTTTTTCTGGGCGAAAGCAAAAGTGTTTCTGAGGTGTACATTCAAATCTTTCATGTATTGTTGTGTAGTGTAGGCTGTCGCCATGACGGCGTCGCCTGGTTGGTACAACAGGTGTAGAGGGAGAGTCATCTGTCGACCGGTCATCATCTCGAAGGGAGAGATGCCAGTTGATGTGTGTGGAGTGGCTCTTATGGCCATGAGGACCAGAGGGAGTTTCACATCCCAGTCCTTGTGGTTTGCAGCCACGTATTTCTTCAAAATACTCACCACAGTTCTGTTTGCTCTCTCAACTTGGCCTGAAGCCTGTGGGTGGTAGCCGACATGAAAGTTGGCCTTGACGCCTAGCGTCTTCCACAGTTCTTTCATCACTTCACCTGTGAAGTGTGTACCTTGGTCTGAGTTCACCCGAAGGGGAAGTCCAAACCTTGAGAATATATGATTCATTAACAACATAGCAGTTGTTTGTGCTGTGTCGTTAGGAGCTGGTAGGCATTCTACCCATTTGGTAAATGCACAGGTTACCGTGAGAAAATATTTATTTCCTCTAGAGCTCTTAGTGAGTGGTCCAACCCAGTCGATCTGGAGGTCAGACCATGGGAATGCAATGCCTCTGCTTTGCAGTGGTGCTCTGTGAAGTGGTCTGGTTGGCTGAAACTGGCCACAGACCACGCACCCTTCAATGTAGTCCTTGACATCCTTTTTCATTCCAGGCCAATAGGCAATTTGTTTTAATGCCGTCAGCGTGGCTTTATCTCCTTTGTGTCCTGCGGACGGGAGATCATGGGCATGAACTAACATCACCCCCCTTTGGTCATGGGGAACCACGAACACAGGTGAGGACGTTGGTCCATGAGCGAAAGTCAGGATGCCCTTGAGTAGTTTAAGCTGTTTGCGCAGCTGATAAAGGACTTTAAGGTCTGGATCGGAATCCAGTTCGTCTTTAGACGGAGTGTTCTTGTCCGGATCAGTCAGATACAGTATCATGGAGTTGATAGCAGGATCCGACTTCTGAAGTTGGATGATGTCAGGGTCAGTCAGTGCGGGTCGTACGGAGACTGCGTTGTCAGCAGGTTTGTCCGCGGCCTGTGCACGTGTGACTGCCATAACTCTGACTGAAGGTTGTGTTGGCAGAGTCTCGATTAACCAGGAGGGGTCGAAGGACCATAGAGGACCTTCGTCGGCTCCTTCTTTGGCTAAGGAGTCTGCAATGTCATTGTAGTGTTTGTCATCGCCAGGGACTCTAGAATGCCCTGGAACCTTCTTCCAGTAGATCTGTAAGTCATGTGATGTCACCAAGTGATCACACGCTATGAAAAGCTCTTTGTGTTTGACCACTTTTCTGTCGCTTGTTAGGAAACCGTTCAGTTTCCACACAGCGAGGTGACAAGCGAAACTCAAACGAGCATAGTTAGAGTCAGTGCAGATGACTAGCGTCTTGATGGAGCGTTCTACTACAATCTGGAGAGCTATTAGGATTCCTGCAATCTCAGCATACTGAGAAGTCTGAGATCCTAATTTGTAGCTGAAAGTTATCTGCTCTTGGCCTTGGAGGAGGACCCCTCCAACACCTGCTCTGCAGATCTTGTCGCGGAGGAATGAAGATCCATCCACGTACAATGTTGTCATATCTTTGCAGATATTGTCATCAAAGAAGTGGTGATTCGGGTCTTCAGTTACTGGGGTTTTTACCTCAACCGGCGGCTGGGTGGCTGGTACATCTTGTGTACACTTCTGGCAGATTGCCAAGTCCGTCCCCAGATGAGACTTCTTGTTCTGACCATAACGGATGTCTAGGTTAAAACTTTGAAGTGCCATGAGCCACGTTGCAACACGTGAGTTTGTCACCACACCATCTCTGATGCGTTCACTGTTAAGGAAGGTCACTGGCTGGTGTTGTGTTTCCACAATGATTTTCTGCCCACCAATGTAGCTGGAGAAATGTTTAACTGCCCACACTGTGGTCAGTAAAGCTTTCTCACAGTCTGAGAATCTCAATTCGGGGCCTGCCATCGTTTTGCTGGCGTAGGCTACTACACGTTTGTCTCTGTCGTGTATCTGGTATAGACCTGCACTTATGCAATGAGCTGAGAAGCCCACTTCCAAGTAAAACTCTTTGTTGTAGTCCGGGTAGACTAAACAAGGGGCTGACTTGATCCTGTTTATAAGAGCGTCCATAGCCTGCTGCTGTTTGTCAGTCCAGACAAATGGAACGTCTTTCTTAAGGAGTTCAGTCAGTGGCTTTGCAAGGTCTGCATAGTTCTCTATGAACTGGTTCGAGTAGTTACACACGCCAAGAAAACTTTGTAGTTCTTTGAGACTGGTGGGGACTTTGAGATTGTCAAGGCCTTGGGTGCGAGTCAGCTGTGGTTGTACTCCGTCTGGACCTACAAGTAGGCCAACGTAGTCCACCTTGGTTCTGCACCACTGGCACTTCGACAGTGATATTTTAGCACCAGCAGTTGTTAGCTGATTCAGAACGTGGTCGATCTCAGCCAAATGTGAGTCCAGTGTTGGCTGCCTCAAAAGGACATCGTCCACGTAGATCAGTGTTCCACGCTCGTGGGCGTCTGGACATGCTTTGTTCAAGAAGATGTTGAACTCTGCAGGTGAGTTAGCGTAGCCAAAGGGACACCTGTTAAAGGTGTATTGACGGCCACCAAAAGTGAAAGCTAGTTTGTACTGGTCCTCGGCGCGCACAGGGATGGTCCAAAAACCAGAGGCGACGTCGAGGGTCGAGAAGTACTTACCATTGGTGACCTTGGGCAGTTCCTGTTGGAGTTGCGTCATAGGCCATCTGGATAAGGGAACTTGTTTGTTTAGCTTTCGGTAGTCTATAGTGAGTCTCCACTTACCATTTGGTTTTAACACCGGCCATAAAGGCGCAGAGTAAGTGCTGTTACAGTATCGGATGATACCTTTTCCTAACAGGTCAGCAATGATTTCCCTGATAGGTTGATGTGCTGCCAGAGGAATCTTGTATTGTCTGACAAATGCAGGTGGAGCATCAGGCGGGGTTGGAATGCTCACTGTGTGGAGCGTGGTCAACCCACAATCCATCGAGTCAGTTGAGAATGATTTTTCATATTTTAGCAGAACTTTGCGAAGTTTGTCCCTGTCTTCATCAGTTTCCAAGGCGTCGGCCTGAGCGACCACCTGGTCTATCTGTGAAGCAAATGAGAGCGGTTCTTGTTCTCTGGGGAGCTCCAGTGAGTCCCCTTCAGTGTCATAAAACCTGTCAACAGGTAGTGCACTGTAAGTTTGAGGGCCTAGACTTTCTCCTTGGTTGAAACCGAACCTGTGGACAATGTCCCGGTCGGACTCAGTGGGGGAGAAAAGAGCTATGGCCTGTGTTGGTTTTGTGAACAAGACTCGCCCCGAATGATGACTTGGGATCAAGTTTTCTGGGAGTCCTCCCAGAAATGGAATGCTTAGTTCAAAATCATGAAAATCAGTAGAGATCAACCATCCTAGCTGTGAGCGCTTTGGGATCAGTACCTCTTCTGTGCTCGTGTTACACACAGCGACAGTCGTGGTTCTGCCGTCGAGGGTCACTTGGCATGTGGCCTCCATGGACAGTCCTAAGTTGAAAAACATAGGAGATGGTTGAAAGCATGCCTGTTTTGTTCTAATAGCCTGTCCTTTCATGATGTGAATCATCACCGGCTTGTTCATAACCTGAGGTGGCACCACAGTGTTATGGCTGTTAGCAACCTGGCAGACCTCTGGAATGGTCTGTCCAGCCTTAAGGTTCTCTGTGGTTAACACAGGAGAGTCCTTCGTGGCTGTATCTAGTGACCACAGTGCATTGTTGTTGACGTCCACTCGGACACCTAATCTTACCAAAATGTCGGAGCCTATGTAGGTTGCATGTGGTAAGTTCGGGACCACGAGGAACGGGTGATCCAGTTCTCGTTGGTTCCAGATTAGTTTAAGGTCAATGATCCCTTTAGCAGTCATTACCTGTTTATCGTTGGGGTCTAACGGGAAGCGGAAAGCCTTTTTGTTCATTCCGAGACCCAACTGTTTCTTAACCAAGGTTCCAAAGAAAGCTTGGCTGATCGCTGATTTCTCCGTCCAAGGGGACAGAACAGCATCATCGGTGTGGGATCCTTGAATCTCAACACCTTTGACTACCTGTGGTAGGTAGTGTTCGGTGAGTGCCAACTGTTTCAGCTCGCAGAGGGGGCTCTCTTGTTGGACCTCTACTGCCTCACCTGTAGTTGGAGGTTCACCCACAGGGATTGTGCTCTCGTCTGAGCATTCCCTTTTGCCTTCCGCGGTACCTGCCGTTAGACGGTCAGTGTTACTCTGTGTAGGCATATCGATCGGCAGTGGTTGACTCACTCTGGTCCACATTGTCTGATCGCCATAATCTATAACCGCGTCGAAGCGGTTTATAAAGTCTTGGCCAACCAAAAATGGGCATGAGTCAACGGTGGACACGTATACCGGGTGGTATAGTGTCGTCTCACCAATCTGCATGTGAACCATTGCTATAGCTGTTAGGGTTGTACTCGTCTCCGAGAGACCCTGCAAAACTATAGCACATTCTCTGAGGGGTATTTCCCTGTCAACACCGCTAGCGGCCAGCCGCAGCTCTTCTAACAGTGTGGGTGACATAACGGATATGTCTGCCCCACCATCCAAGAGGGCCTCTTTTCTGAGGATCCCTTCCAACGTGATGGACAGGTAAGCCTTCTTAGCGGGCCCCTTTCTGATAATGTCACACAGGAACTCACCAGGTTGTCTCCGACGTTTATCACGCCTACCCCTGACTGTGTGACCTTCATTTATCAGTACTGTTAGTGCAGACACACATGGGTCTGACTGTTCAGTTCGTGGCGAGCCACTTTCAACGGTGAGTGAGCTTTCCCCCCCTTTTTCTGACGAGGGGTGCTCAGGCTCCGTAACAATGAAGTCATGGTTACAGTCAACGTTCTGTTGACTGTCACATTCTGGACTGTCAACGATTCGACTGTCATTACCCTGATTGTCAGCATCCTGGCCACCAATGTCTTGGTGACTGCCAGCAACTGTGGCATTGTTGTTGTTAGAATGTTCAGAGTTACTATCAATGATAGTGCTACACATCACACCGGGTTTGTTCTCATTTTTAGTATTTTCCCACGTGTCGAACATCTGACGTATTTCCTCCTTGACTTCTGGGGACAGAGGGCTACGGCCTTTCCTCCGGGACTTCTGCGATTTTTTGTCTGTCTCGGACTGTTCAGTTTGAGGGGTAGGGGGAGCAGGTCCACGGCGTGGGGGCCCCTTCCGGGCCCAGACTGGCTTCGGGTGTCCCCTCTGGGACCACCCTTGGTTATATGGGTTACCCTTGTACCCATAATCTTTACTCGTTGGACGCGCACCCCCCTTTTGATCCTTTTGTTCACCCTCCGTGTTTTGCTTGAGCCACCTTGGGTTTTTCCTCAAGCGGACACCCCCACTTTGTGGTTTGTCAGGGTGAAAGGTCTGTTTCTTTTCGCCTGTCGGTGGATAGGGAGCTGGTGCTCGCGTCCCTTCCAGTTCCAGCGATTGGGAGTCGGCTCTCGCACTCGTGAACACCTCTACGGGTGTTCTGCATTCCATGCGGGCCTCGAAAACATTTACGGCGCATTGTTTCATTTCCTTGATGGTCTTGTCTCTGAAATTAGCCATCACTTGAACTGACTCTTTTATATCAGGGTGGAGGTTTTTACCGAAAAGGTATTTAAAACCTACGTCGTCCTCCATGCCCGGTTCATTGCGATTACCAAAGAAAGCCTGGAACATTCTCTGGTAATATGCCTGTGGATGCTCCTTCTTACCTTGCACGACCTTCTCGGCATCAGGGTAGCCACCAGGCCCCATGTTTGGAGTGAACTCTCGTATAAGAGTATCACGCAACAGTTTGTAATCTGTTTTTATGGCGTCCGGTTGGCGAACAATGAAGTTATATACAGGCCAGTCTGCGGTGAGCCTGATCAGCGCAATTTTATCCTCAGCAGTAGCATTTGGAAAATTACCCAGCTGGAAATCAAGAGAGTCTAGGTAGTTCTTTGTATAGATTGAACCCAACGGCCCTGGCTCAAAGCGTTGAATGTATCTAGAAAGCTTCTGGAGTTCAGGTATTGGAATAGAAAGTTTAGCATCATTGCTATTCCCATTTACCTGTGATCCATGTGCAGGTGTTGATGTTGAGGACGCAAGTCCCTGCTCCGACTGGCGGGTCTTAACAGGTACGGTGAGCTGTTCTGCATCACCGCGTGGAGGTGGTGGGGGTGGTGGTGTGATGCCTTGAGAATGCTTTGCCACAACATCCACCCACCTCTCCCTTTCTTTAAAGAGGTTTTCTTTAGTTAAGGTCAGTTCCACCTTACTTTCAGTCAATTCTCTGCGTAAACAATCAACTGCAGTTTGTAGCGCTGTGCACTGTTCACTGAGTTTTCTATTTTCCTCGAATTGAGTGCTCTCTTTTAGTTGTTCTTTTAATTTATCATACTCTATTTTCAACATTGTGCACCGGGTGTGGGCTTCTTCTCTTTTTTCCTTGTTCTCTTGTAGATCTTTAGACATCGATTGTACCTGTTGCTGTAATATTTCATTCTCTCTGATAGAATCGTCATATTTTTGTCCTCTGGACCGAATGTTTTCTTCATATGAATGTGTTTGCAACAGTATTTCATTGTTTAAACGTTCAATCTCTGTATTTGTCGTTTTCTTGTATGACACAAACTCTGAAGTGGTACCTTCGTGTTTAGTTTTCTCATCAGCCAGTTTATTTTTTTCATCAGCCAGTTCATCCTCAAGGTCCCCACTCTTATACAGTTCATGGTCCAGTCTGGTCTTCAACAGAAAGGCCAATTTGACAGTACGGTCGGCGCTGAGCTTTTTTCCACCTTTTTTGATTATGCCTGTTGCTAGACTTTCTAACTCTGTGTCCAGAGTCGGGGTGTCCATTGCTGCTACCTCCTCACCATACTTCACGAGTGTTTTCATTAGCAGTTTTAAGGCATTATCAACACAATCTGTGTCCTCTGACTCAGACTCTGAATCCTCCTGCGCTGGGATTTTCTCCTCAACCGGCGCTGGAGTTTGCTCACCATCAGCATCCTCCAAGGATGAGGATGGAACAACTTCATCTGATTGTTTATCCATATTTGTTTTGAGTCTGTAAAAATCAACAAGCTGGTACATGCAGGTGTTATTCGAAAAAGAAATTCGTTATCAAATTAACCTCACTGATGTAAACGTACACAGAAAAACGTTAAAAATGCTATTTTTAACCAAAAGTGTACAGTGTATGCCAATGCTGTTTAAAATTTTGAATGTGGAAATGCTCTGCTCTCCATCAACTTTTCTTTTTTATTTAATCTGAAAATTAAATAAAAGATGCTTTTTTGAGTGTTATTTTAAATCTCTTCAGTATTTAAAATGAGCATCAATTGTTCGTCTGTACCTCTGTTTTCAAAAATTCTTTATTTAAAATAAACAGGAGTTTTTGTTTGTGTACAGAACAATTTTAAAGCTGGTAATTTTCACCATAAAAAATGCTGACTTTATGATGTGTTGAGAGAAAACTCATCTATTAACGTCCAGCAGGGGGCAGCGTCGCGTATGTTATCACGAAGCGACTGAGTTTAAATCAGTACATGGAAAGAAAACAACCTATTAGGGTTAGTTTTCAGTAAGAACGTGATAATTGCTCGAACCGCGTTCTTGTCAGAGACAAGTTTATGTTGCTAGACAGGGTTGATGGCTTCAGATGAGTGTTTAAGTGTGTGTTCGTGTGTGAACGAGTGTGAACCAGCGAATGTGACCTGTCACTCAAAGTGCGGCACCTGGAAGTGACGACAAAAATGGGCGGGCCAACGCAGCGTGCGTAGCGCGTCACCAGCTTCAGTGCTTGCGAGGCGGAGCTCGCTACAACATACGTGGCGTCAACAAAATCAATCACAGCGTCAGTAGTTCATTCTACAAGCATACATGGCGAATGTAGATCCTTACCTTCGACCAATGTCGTGCCGGAAATGACGACAAAGTGGGCTGGTCGCAACGGCGTGCGACGTGATTGACAGCTCACAACAGCGAATCAGCGTTCGCCACAAGAGTGATTGACAGCACACAACAGCGAATCAGCGTTCGCTACAAGAGTGATTCACAGCACTCGTATCATCCAATCACAGCTCATAAACGGACATGAGACACGTCTTCTTAACGTTAGCTTAGCACAACAGAATACAACTTCATAGACTCTTAAAAACAACTCAAACGCTACAATTTAACTTCCCAAAATGCTGAAACATGCGGCGCACATCTAGACAGGCCAACTTAGTCACGCTCAGTAACCCAGCACTGCAGCTGTTGAACAACACGGACTCTCGCGGAGTCACTCCAGGTCGGTTCCGGTCCACGTTAGAGGAGCAGAAAACTCGGGTCAGAACCCATTAACCGACACGTTCTAACAGTATATGCTGCTTCGACCTTCTTTAAAATGTAAAAATACCACAACAGCAATCTTGTAGATGTTAAATTAGCTTCCAGGGCAGGCAGTTTGACTCGGCGATCAAACAACAAAGTTCTGTACCGGAGTGTGTGCTTGAACTGGGTCGAAGCCGAACCAGAACTCCCACAGACCACGGCTGACAAAAACTTCACCTGAATGCTTCCAACAGCGCTTGCAGTGTTGAAACGAATAACAATCCCTCAGCCTCAAATGATAAAAACACGCAGAATCTGCCTGCTTTGAACACTTCCAGCCAAAATTATTATCCTCAGAGTTTAAAACTTGGATCCTTTTATGCAAACATGACGTTACAAGTTCATGACTGAGACCACAGATTTATCAATAAACTTTTAGAAGCCGATACGAGGCCACCAGATGTAAAGGGGTTAAAGGGGGGGTCAGTTTAATACTGACCTCCTTTTTACCTTAATTTACTTATTCAGATTGAATAGTAATTTCACGGATTCTCTTCTTTTTCAGTTTATTCAATATTTCTGTGATCTTTATGATGGATAAATAAACAGAGCCATTAAGTGACAAAGACGTTAACTTAGTTTGATATGTCAAAGAGACACTATCATTTATTTAGAATAAATCAACTAAATTAACACCATTACACTTGATTGACATGATTTCACTTTCTTTCAATTTAAAACGTCAGCACACTTAAATTCAACACAACAGACATAAATATTGGATGTTAACATATTTAGTCTGTGGGCTCTTTTAGCTTAAAAATATAGTTTCCAGCTTAGATAGAGAGGGGAAAGAGTAGGAGGAATAAGAGGTTGGAGAGATTAAGTTATTTATCTCGAGTGTAACCAGAGATGACACATTCCATCCGACTTCGGCTAAATCCCAGGTACGTTTGTAAACCGCTCTTTACCTTTTGACGATGCGTCTGATAAAGATATTGCCAGCCTCCCAGGTGCACGGAGTCCTTCCGGCCCTCGTACGTCTGAACTGGTCGTTTACTTCCAACGTCTCCTCGGATCCGCGTCAGCCGTCAGAAACATGTGGCAGCTTCTGGCTGACTTCAAGACGAGATGTTTCTCAAAGGAAGTTCATTAAGAACTTTGGAGCTTTTGCTCGGGGAACTGGATGGAGACGTCCATCAGTTCTAGCTGACAAGTTAGTCTTTGGCTCTTGACCAAGCTTGACCAGCTGCAAGGCAGAGAGCTTTCAGGTCTCCGTCCATTCAAACTCTTTGTCCATTCAAAGACTGAAGCGTTTCCGCACAGTTAGAACTTAAAAGCAGGAACACAGAGAGGAGTTCACTTGCTTTATCAAACCCAAGGTTACAAGCCAGCAGCAGAGAGAAATGTTTAGGAAAAAAGACAGATAACGCTGGAGCCCTGCTCATCAGACTGTCTCTGAGTTTCTAAACAAAACCGTCCGGTCTCTGTGACCCGAAGGCTTCACCTTTAAACACAGCAGTGAAGACAGTAATTAACACATTTCAGAATAACACAGCATAAAAGCACATATCATGAAAATGAGAAAAGTTATTCTTGATTACATTAGAATAAAATCAAGATATAGAAATAGTCTCTTTTAGTGACTATATGTCCTCAGATTATAACTAATGGAATAATTGTGTTAAATGTCCTGCTTTACTGAGAGGTCAGTAAAGGTCATCACTGGACAGTTCAAAAGTACACAGGTGTCTTAAAAGTGGACAAGGTCATGTCCACTATATATATATATGTATATATATGTATATATATATATATATATATATATATGTATATATATATATATATATATATATATATATATATATATATATATATATATATATATATATATATATATATATATATATATATATATATATATATATATATATATATATATATATATATATATATATATATATATATATATATATATATATATATATATATATATATATATATATATATATATATATATATATATATATATATATATATATATATATATATATATATATATATATATATATATATATATATATATATATATATATATATATATATATATATATATATATATATATATATATATATATATATATATATATATATATATATATATATATATATATATATATATATATATATATATATATATATATATATATATATATATATATATATATATATATATATATATATATATATATATATATATACAGGTAACCCCCGACCTACGACCCCATCGACCTGCGAACCACGGGACTTACGAACATATCATATTTAATAAAAATATGAATTAAAAAAAATAATATATATATATATTTTTTTTTTTTTTTTTTTGTGTTTAAATGTTCTTAATTTCATGTGTACATCACTTTGTTGCAGCTCTGGTTGTTTTAAAGGCTTTATAAATAATAATTATGATAAAAAAGATCATTTCTGATCATTTTTGAGCAATTTTTGAGCAATTTTGGGAAACAGGAAGTAGGTCTTCAGTTTACACGGTCACAAATTAATGTAGAACACCGGACGCTATTTAAGGTTCAGTCACTGGGGTCTCCGGTCACAAATTAATGTAGAACACCGGACCGGACGCCATCTTAGGTTAGCTGCCGAGAGCTGGACGAAGACTGGTGACCAGGATGGCTTCATATGGATTAATTACTAGCTGGAAACGTCTCTGTGAACTTTGTGGATGTCTCAGGCAGCGGATTTATCGCCGATCGTGCCAGGCCGCCGTGCGAACACCTCCGGCCGGCCTGGCTACACCTCCGGCCTGGCTAGCTCCAGAGCTAACACTGGAGCTAACACGGGAGCCGGCCTTTTGAACACTGGTGACCAGGATCGCATCATGTGGATTAATTACTAGCTGGAATAGCTCTGTGGACGTCTCAGGCTGGAGCAGCGGCTGGAGCAGCAGAAGCTGCAGATTGATCGCGCCGCCGCTCCAACACTAGCTCATGGCTTGGCTAGCAGAAGCTAGCCAGCTAGCTAACACAGGCCTGGAGCAGCTGCGGTGGCTTGCCGGCCCCCGCGCTGCTCGGCCCGAAAACAATCAACGCATGGCAACCTAAGATGTCGGCTTTGACCATCTCAAAGTAAGAAAATATATTTTTATTTATTCTGTAAATGTGAATAGCAATGTTTAACATTACAGTACACTACTTTACATGCTTAAATGTGTGCGCGCGCTCCGTTAGCATGATAAATAAAGGTTGAATGAATGAATGAATGAATAATTTTTTTTTTAAATATAATTTTCACCCCCTACCTACGAACGGATCGAGCTGCGAACGGTTCTTAGGTCCCAAACTCGTACGTAGGTCGGGGGTTCCCTGTATATGTTTCTTTCGGCTTCTTTCTTTCTCAGAGGTCACCACAGTGAACTAAATTGCACAAAAACTTGGCAAATATTTTTAAGCCATATGCCCTTCCTGATGCAACCACAGACCACCGAGTTACCACAGCCCTCTGTGTGGAGAAGGGAGTTGCCATCTACTTTGTAGAGTGCTTGCGGAAGCAGGTGGTGGGGGTTACGGGTCTTGCTCAAGGACCCAGAGTGGGGGAAATGAGGGTGGAAGGAGCTTTGGATGCATCACTTTTTGGTGTCTTGGACAACAATGAACAATATTTTCAATGTCGTATGGGGGTCGAAACAGCAACCTTACAAGCTTGCCTTCTCTAACCTCTGCACCACCCCTCACACTACAAGAAATAATGTAATGATGATGAGATAATGGATACAATTAAGTTAAGCTTAGCATTGAGCTAACTGTGAAAGTTAAACAAAATGTGATTGATTGCAGAGATTTGCAAGTGAGGCCTTGGCCAGATGTGTTTGTTAAAGGGTTAAGATTAAGATAAAGATGCAGGTTTACTTTTTAGGGCAGTATAGTATCTTACTATAGATTGCAATCATTGTGTCTGACTAAACGCTAGATGTTTGAATCAAATGACCAGTGAGACAAGTTTCAGCATTTTGACTAGCAATGTTTTGAAAATCACAGCTTATGTTAGTGTGCACATCTTGCAAAACTGAACTCTTGGCCTTGCCCTTTTTTTATTGCTCACCTTTGGCCCCATCATAGCCACCATGACTTGTTCTGGAACCTATTTGGCATCCGTCACCACCTGTGTGATTCAATCTACTGGAGTATGCTGTAGAAATAAAGGAAATAGTACCTGTTTCTGAGTACCGGTAGTTATTAATTACCCGGCACTGTTACTTTTTATCTACAGTTTCTTTTTATACTTTATATTTTACTATTGTTGGATATAACTGGGACCATGTACATAATGTCATTCCACCTCATGTACCACATGTGGTGGAAACAACAATAAAGTTGACTTGAACTTGAATTATCATCAGTAACATTTGCAAATAAAGTTGACTTGAACTTATCATCAGTAACATTTGCTTTGGGTGATTTCTGTCAAGAGGAGAACGTCCTTGCAGATGTAAAAATACAATTGTGGGCTCTTGAGGCAGGTTGGAGACCGCCATGATGCTTCTGTAACGATTTTGAAATAAAAAATTTAACACTGAAAACTGTGAGACGTCCTCAAGTCTTCCTCATGAATGATGTGAGCCAAAAAGTCACAGCCCAGTGACGCTGTAATTTTATTTTTTCTTGAGTTAGGCATTCAAGCCAGCACACTCACTCTTTGCCCCACTCCCCTCAGGACGGAGGTTGAGGAGCATCAAATGTATAACCACTAGACTGAGGAACAGCTTCTACCCTGAGGCTGTTAGACTCGTGAATAAATAAAAATAAAATAAAAAAATAAACACTGCAAAATATCACATTGTGCTGATGCTGATCTGTTTTCTTGTTGCTGTGTTCATCTGTGTTCATCTGTGACCATCTGCTCATACAAACTCATGTTCGTGCTGCTGTTTATTCCCACTATATTAAGCTTAGTGTATTACTAGTTGATGTTTTTCTTAGTTAATTCTAGATGTTATTACTGTTTTTCTCTTGCATTTGTTGTTGGATGTAACTGGGACCCTGTGTACATAATCTCGTTTTCATCACATGTACCACATGCGGTGCAAATGACAATAAAGACTCTCTGACTCTGACTCTGACTCAAGGAGACCAGTCAGTTTGAAAATTTGTTTCAAATATTAATAACATTGTACGTCTTTCATAATGATCGTACTTATTGAGATGGTGTTTGTTATGAAAAGTTTGGGAACTGCTGCAATACAATTGTTTATCCCAGGAACAATACAATGATTTCATACCCAGTGTAAATCCAACTAATTTATATTTTACTATGATTACTAGTTTTTTTGTTGTTGTTTTTTAGCTATAAATAATACATTTTCTGCCAAATTACAGGCAGATAGAGATTAAGAAAGAAAGCATTGGTTTAAGAAAGACACGGTTGTGGCTTATTGTACCACCATTTTTGCAGTATCAACCATACCATACCATACCAACTTTATTTATAGAGCACTTTATGCACCCAACAGGACCAAAGTGCTGTACACACAATCATAAAACACAATACAATCATAAATTACAATGCAATCAAGGGACTAAAAACGGTACTAAAATAATAAATTATGAATACAATAAAACAAAGTTAAAACATCTCAGATTGTACCAAAAGCCAAAGAAAAAAGATGGGTTTTAAGAAGAGACTTAAAAACAGCAAGTGAAGAGGCCTGTCTTATGTCTAATGGGAGGTCATTCCAGAGCTTAGGAGCTACCACAGAGAAAGCACGGTCCCCTCTAAGCTTGCGCTTTGTCCTCGGTACCCTCAGAAGCAACTGGTCAGCTGACCTGAGCGAACGAGAGGGTGTGTAGTAATGCAGCAGCTCTGACAGGTATGGAGGGGCATGGCCATTTAGAGCTTTAAAAGTAAATAAAAGTATTTTAAAATGAATCCTGTAACGCACCGGTAACCAGTGCAAAGATGCCAAAACAGGGGAAATGTGATCAAATTTTCGTGTACCTGTTAAGAGTCGTGCAGCTGCATTTTGAACCCTCTGAAGCTGGGAAGTACACAGATCACTAATACCAACATAAAGTGAATTACAGTAATCCAGCCGTGTGGTCACAAATGCATGGATTGCTGTTTCAAAGTGCTGTCTAGGAAGGATGGCTTTTACTTTGGCTAGCTGCCTCAAATGAAAAAAGCTGGATTTGACAACTGCTTTAACTTGAGACTCCAGCCTAAGACCAGCATCCAGCTTGACCCCTAGATTTGTAACAACTGGCCGGACATACTGAGCCAAGGAGCAATCGGACAGAGAGTCTTCAGTCGAACTGCCAAAAATCACCACCTCTGTTTTGTCTTTGTTAAGTCTCAAGAAGTTTAGGGCCATCCAGGCCTTCAAATCTTCCAAACATAAGAACAGAGACCAAAGAGAGGTTGAGTCTGCTTTCTTTAAAGGTACGTAGATCTGTGTGTCATCTGCACAACAATGAAAAGCAATCCCGAATTTCCTAAAAACAGAACCAAGTGGAAGGATGTACAACAAAAATAGAAGAGGGCCCAAAACTGAGCCCTGCGGAACACCACATGAGAGCGGAGCAGAGGAGGACCTATGTCCATCAAGACAGACACAAAAAGTACGCTTGGTCAGATAAGATCTAAACTAATCTATGGCTATATGACCAATGCCCACCCACTGTTCTAAACGTGTGATTAAAATGTTGTGATCAACTGTGTCAAACGCAGCTGATAGATCCAACAACACCAAAACAACGCAGTCACCAGAATCAGTCGCCAAGAATATATCGTTAAAACTTTTAAAAGAGCTGACTCTGTGCTATGAAATGATTTAAAGCCGGACTGAAAAACCTCTAAAATATTATGTTCAATGAGATAGGCCATTAGCTGATTATTAACTACCTTCTCAAGAATTTTCGAAACGAAGTGCAATTTAGAAATGGGTCTATAGTTCGCCAGGACAGCAGTATCCAAGTTTGATTTCTTAATTAGAGGCTGGACAACTGCATGTTTCAGATTTTCAGGAACAGCACCTGAAGACAGGCTACTATTCACAAGAGCAAGGATCGAATAGTAAGAAAAACATCATTGAATAATCGAGGTGGAATAGCATCATCTGGAGAACCAGTTGGCTTTAAGTGGCTAACAACCTCCTGCAGGGAATGCAAAGTCACACATTCAAAGCTATGAAAAATAGCAGAGCAAGGCACAGTATCTACAGGGTCATGAACAGTGGGTATGATCTGGGCCCTAATAGAAGTGACTTTCTTAACAAAAAAGTGTAAGAAACTTTCACAGATAAGAGGGGAAGTCCCCACTACAGCAAACCCCCTACTTACGACTCCATCGACCTACGAACAACGGGACCTACGAACGTATCATATTTAATAAAAATATGAAATTACTGTATTAAAAAAATAAAAAAATATTATTATTATTATTATTATTTTTTTTGTGTTTAAATGTTCTTAATTTCATGTGTACATCACTTTGTTGCAGCTGTGGTTGTTTTAAAGGCTTTATAAATAATAATTATGATAAAAAAGATCATTTCTGATCATTTTTTAGCAATCTTGGGCAGCAGGAAGTAGGTCTTCAGTTTACACGGTCACAAATTAATGTAGAACACCGGACGCCATTTTAGGTTCAGTCACTGGGGTCTCCGGTCACAAATTAATGTAGAACACCGGACGCCATTTTAGGTTAGCTGCCGGGAGCCGGCCGAAGACTGGTGACCAGGATGGCTTCATATGGATTAATTACGAGCTGGAAACGTCTCTGTGAACTTTGTGGATGTCTCAGGCAGCAGCGGATTTATCGCCGATCGTGCCAGGCCGCCGCGCGAACACCTCCGGCCGGCCTGGCTACACCTCCGGCCTGGCTAGCTCCAGAAGCTAACACGGGAGCTAACACGGGAGCCGGCCTTTTGAACACTGGTGACCAGGATCGCATCATATGGATTAATTACTAGCTGGAATCGCTCTGTGAGCTCTGTGGACGTCTCAGGCTGGAGCAGCGGCTGGAGCAGCAGCTGCAGATTGATCGCGCCGCCGCTCCAACACCAGCTCATGGCTTGGCTAGCAGAAGCTAGCCAGCTAGCTAACACAGGTCTGGAGCAGCTGCGGTGGCTCGCCGGCCCCCGCGCTGCTCGGCCCGAAAACAATCAACGCATGGCAACCTAAGATGTCGGCTTTGACCATCTCAAAGTAAGAAAATATATTTTTATTTATTCTGTAAATGTGAATAGCAATGTTTAACATTACAGTACACTACTGTACATGCTTAAATGTGTGCGCGCGTTCCGTTAGCATGATAAATTTAAAAAAAAAAAAATTTCACCCCCTAGCTACGGCAGAATCGAGCTGCGAACCGTTCTTATCTCCCTAACTCGTTCGTAAATCGGGGGTCACCTTAGTACCATGTGGGGCATTTAAAACAGAGTTAATAGTTCTAAATAAAACAGCAGGATTGTGACTGTTAGATACAATGATATTAGTCAGGTATCTTCTTTTGGCATATTTTACAGTCCTTTGATAACAGCGCCAACATTCCTTCAATATTTGGAGTGACACCTGCAAGTTATCATGTTTCCATTTACGTTCAGCTTTACGACAGTTTCTCCTGGCAGCCCGAGTGACATCATTTAACCAGGGTTCATGTTTGGATTTTGCAGGTCTAATTTTTGATGGTGCCACCAAATCCAGAGATGCTTTGCTGGTAGAATAAAACCAGTTGCTGATACCCTCGGTTATATTACCCACAGTCTCTGGGATTGTACAGTTCTTATTAAAAACAGAAGAAAACTGAACAGCAGTAGAAGGGTTAAGAACACAACAGAGCCGAACTGCAGTGCATGGTTTAACTTTAGTTTGGTGCATGCACTGCATCCTGCCGCAAGAGCCTCCATCGCATCGTGAAAGCAGCTGAGAAGATCGTCGGCACCTCCTTGCCCTCACTGCAGGACTTACACAGCAAACGCCTCACTCGGAAAGCCCACCGCATGGCAGGTGATCCCACACACCCACTACACAGCCGCTTTAGACTGCTGCCATCAGGGAGGAGACTGAGGAGTCTCCAGGCTCGTACCAGCAGACTGAGAGACAGCTCTGTTCATCAGGCAGTCAGAATGCTAAACACTCTGCCTGCTCTGCCTCCCCTCCCATTTGAACTGCCTTAACACAAAAAACTTTCTCACACATTACCACTCAACACAAAGTTTTTAACACTGGACTCTGTGTCATCAAACGGGTTATTCACTAAACTCTCGGTCATGTGTTCATTCAGTTTGCACTACTTCTCATATTTGCACTAATGTTTGTATTACATTACTGCCTATAGTCATACTACTGTTTACATTCACTGTTTACATTTATTAATACTGTTTACATTTATTACTACTGCTTTACATTTATTACTACTGTTTACATTTACACTACTTTTATCTACACTACTGCAGATACATATACAGCATTCTCTGACTAGCCTTATCTAAGGATGCCAAATGTGCCTTATGTGCCTCACTGCATATGCCACTTTGCCTCTATACCAACATCAACTACCTCATACATATACTGTGTACATTAACTTATATGCTGCTGTGCCACTCTTTGCAAATGTCAACGCTAGAAACTTCAGTTTATTTTATAGATTTACGTTTTTATACTTTTCATACTACTATGCAAAAACTCAGGACAGTATTACACTTTTATTATTTCATTTTATGCTTATGTTCATTGGGTGTTTGGTGTTTTAGGGGTGTTTGGTGTTTCAGTGTTGGTGTAAATTTTCATACTTTTATACTATTATGAAAAAACTCAGGACAGTGTTACACTTTTTTACTATTTTATGCTTATGTGTATTAAATGTTTTAGTGTTTAGTGTTTAGATGGTTACTGTTGCACCGAGGGACTGAGAGAAACGCAATTTCGGTCCTGTGTATGTCCTGTACATATTGCAGTTCTGACAATAAAGTTGACTTTGACTTTGACTTTGAATAATGGACTGCTTTATCTCAAATAAAACAGGCATATGGTCTGAAAATAATGGGTCACCAATCACTAAGTTAAAAACTGGTAGACCAAAAGATAAAACCAAGTCAAGTATGTGTCCAAACTCATGCGTAGCACCAGTCACAAACTGAACAAGATTAAAAGAATCAAGAACATTAAGAAACAACTGAGCCATAGGTGAAGTAGAGAGTCAGAGAGTCAGAGAGTCTTTATTGTCATTTGCACCGCATGTGGTACATGTGATGAAAACGAGATTATGTACACGGAGTACCCCCCACAGAACCCCCCGAGGGACGCGGTCGAATGCCTTCTCCAAGTCCACAAAGCACATGTAAACTGGTTGGGCAAACTCCCACGCACCCTCCAGGACCCTGCTGAGGGTGTAGAGCTGGTCCAGTGTTCCACGACCAGGACGAAAACCACACTGCTCCTCCTGAATCCGAGGTTCGACTATCCGACGGACCCTCCTCTCCAGAACCCCTGAATAGACCTTACCAGGGAGGCTTAAGAGTGTGATCCCCCTATAGTTGGAACACACCCTACGGTCCCCCTTTTTAAATAG
>JBBPBX010066746.1:0-19589 GCA_038048925.1 Garcialebias charrua
GTCCAAACCACTGTCCCTCCTCTGGACATGTCCAAACCACTGTCCCTCCTCTGGACATGTCCAAACCACTGTCCCTCCTCTGGACATGTCCAAACCACTGTCCCTCCTCTGGACATGTCCAAACCACTGTCCCTCCTCTGGACATGTCCAAACCACTGTCCCTCCTCTGGACATGTCCAAACCACTGTCCCTCCTCTGGACATGTCCAAACCACTGTCCCTCCTCTGGACATGTCCAAACCATCTCAGTGTGTCCTCTCTAACTTTATCTCCCAGTTGTTCAACATGTGCTGTACCTCTGATGATCTCATTCCTGATCTTATCCATCCTTGTCACTCCTAAGGAGAACCTCAACATCTTCATTTCTGCTACTTCCAGTTCTGTCTCCTGTCTTTTTGTCCATGTCTCTGTCTCCTGTCTTTTTGTCCATGTCTCTGTCTCCAGACCATACAACATAGCTGGTCTCACCACTGTCTTGTAAACTTTTCCTTTGACCTTTGCTGACACCTTTTTGTCACAAATCACTCCTGAAACTTTTCTCCATCCACTCCATCCTGCCTGGACTCTCTTCTTCACCTCTTTACCACATTCCCCATTTTCCTGGACAGTGGACCCCAAGTACTTGAAGTCCTGCACCTTTGTGACCTCTGACCCTTGTAGCCTCACTGTTCCACCTCCTCCCTCTCATTCACACACATGTACTCTGTCTTACTACGACTGACTTTCATTCCTCTTCTTTCAAGTGCATACCTCCACCTCTCCAAGTTCTCTTCCACCTGTTCCCTGTTCTCACCACAGATCACAATGTCATCTGCAAACATCATAGTCCATGGGGATTCCTGCCTGACCTCATCTGTTAGTCGGTCCATCACCAGAGCAAACAAGAAGGGGCTCAGAGCCGATCCTTGATGCACTCCCACCTCCACCTTGAAGCTATCTGTCACTCCTACAGCACATCTCACCACTGTCCTGCTGTCCTCATACATGTCCTGCTGTCTTCATACATGTCCTGCTGTCCTCATACATGTCCTGCTGTCCTCATACATGTCCTGCTGTCCTCATACATGTCCTGCTGTCCTCATACATGTCCTGCTGTCTTCATACATGTCCTGCTGTCTTCATACATGTCCTGCTGTCCTCATACATGTCCTGCTGTCTTCATACATGTCCTGCTGTCCTCATACATGTCCTGCTGTCCTCATACATGTCCTGCTGTCCTCATACATGTCCTGCTGTCCTCATACATGTCCTGCTGTCCTCATACATGTCCTGCTGTCCTCATACATGTCCTGCTGTCCTCATACATGTCCTGCTGTCCTCATACATGTCCTGCTGTCCTCATACATGTCCTGCTGTCCTCATACATGTCCTGCTGTCCTCATACATGTCCTGCTGTCCTCATACATGTCCTGCTGTCCTCATACATGTCCTGCTGTCCTCATACATGTCCTGCTGTCCTCATACATGTCCTGCTGTCCTCATACATGTCCTGCTGTCCTCATACATGTCCTGCTGTCCTCATACATGTCCTGCTGTCCTCATACATGTCCTGCTGTCCTCATACATGTCCTGCTGTCCTCATACATGTCCTGCTGTCCTCATACATGTCCTGCTGTCCTCATACATGTCCTGCTGTCCTCATACATGTCCTGCTGTCCTCATACATGTCCTGCTGTCCTCATACATGTCCTGCTGTCCTCATACATGTCCTGCTGTCCTCATACATGTCCTGCTGTCCTCATACATGTCCTGCTGTCCTCATACATGTCCTGCTGTCCTCATACATGTCCTGCTGTCCTCATACATGTCCTGCTGTCCTCATACATGTCCTGCTGTCCTCATACATGTCCTGCTGTCCTCATACATGTCCTGCTGTCCTCATACATGTCCTGCTGTCCTCATACATGTCCTGCTGTCCTCATACATGTCCTGCTGTCCTCATACATGTCCTGCTGTCCTCATACATGTCCTGCTGTCCTCATACATGTCCTGCTGTCCTCATACATGTCCTGCTGTCCTCATACATGTCCTGCTGTCCTCATACATGTCCTGCTGTCCTCATACATGTCCTGCTGTCCTCATACATGTCCTGCTGTCCTCATACATGTCCTGCTGTCCTCATACATGTCCTGCTGTCCTCATACATGTCCTGCTGTCCTCATACATGTCCTGCTGTCCTCATACATGTCCTGCTGTCCTCATACATGTCCTGCTGTCCTCATACATGTCCTGCTGTCCTCATACATGTCCTGCTGTCCTCATACATGTCCTGCTGTCCTCATACATGTCCTGCTGTCCTCATACATGTCCTGCTGTCCTCATACATGTCCTGCTGTCCTCATACATGTCCTGCTGTCCTCATACATGTCCTGCTGTCCTCATACATGTCCTGCTGTCCTCATACATGTCCTGCTGTCCTCATACATGTCCTGCTGTCCTCATACATGTCCTGCTGTCCTCATACATGTCCTGCTGTCCTCATACATGTCCTGCTGTCCTCATACATGTCCTGCTGTCCTCATACATGTCCTGCTGTCCTCATACATGTCCTGCTGTCCTCATACATGTCCTGCTGTCCTCATACATGTCCTGCTGTCCTCATACATGTCCTGCTGTCCTCATACATGTCCTGCTGTCCTCATACATGTCCTGCTGTCCTCATACATGTCCTGCTGTCCTCATACATGTCCTGCTGTCCTCATACATGTCCTGCTGTCCTCATACATGTCCTGCTGTCCTCATACATGTCCTGCTGTCCTCATACATGTCCTGCTGTCCTCATACATGTCCTGCTGTCCTCATACATGTCCTGCTGTCCTCATACATGTCCTGCTGTCCTCATACATGTCCTGCTGTCCTCATACATGTCCTGCTGTCCTCATACATGTCCTGCTGTCCTCATACATGTCCTGCTGTCCTCATACATGTCCTGCTGTCCTCATACATGTCCTGCTGTCCTCATACATGTCCTGCTGTCCTCATACATGTCCTGCTGTCCTCATACATGTCCTGCTGTCCTCATACATGTCCTGCTGTCCTCATACATGTCCTGCTGTCCTCATACATGTCCTGCTGTCCTCATACATGTCCTGCTGTCCTCATACATGTCCTGCTCTCCTCATACATGTCCTGCTGTCTTCATACATGTCCTGCTCTCCTCATACATGTCCTGCTGTCTTCATACATGTCCTGTTCTCCTCATACATGTCCTGCTTTCTTCATACATGTCCTGCTCTCCTCATACATGTCCTGCTTTCCTCATACATGTCCTGCTGTCCTCATGCATGTCCTGTTGTCCTCAAACATGTCCTGCTGTCCTCATATATGTTCTGCTGTCCTCATACATGCCCTTTTATCTTCAAACATGTCTTGCTGTCTTCAAACATGTCCTGCTGTCCTCATACGTCCTGTACCTGTCCAACATGTCCTGCTGTCCTCCTGCACCTCTGCTGATGGTGTGACTGCAGACTGAAGCTGTCAGAAGTAAAGGTGGGCACAGGTTCAGCTGTTTGTCTAAAACTAGTGGAACCGTTTCAGAATAAAGTTCTTGAATCAAGATTTTAATCTCCATCATCTCCAGTTCATAATCTAATCCATAGATTAGGAAAATCTGTAGAAATCTGAGCTCGCAGGACGAGGCCTTCAGGGGCTGTTTGTTCTGGACCTCGCTGCATTAAGATCAGGTCTGGTTCTGGACCTCGCTGCATTAAGACCAGGTCTGGTTCTGGGCTCAGGAGCTCTTCCACAGATCATCATCTGTAAACACAGTTTATCCACAGAGGCTGCTTAAAGCTCCATCAGTCAAAGAAGAAGCCAGATGTGAACACTGCCCAGAACCGCTGCCGTCTGGACCAGAGCTCATTTCAAATGGACTGAGGTGAGTCCAGAGCTGTTCTGAGGTCAGACGGGTACAAATTTGAAGTTCCATAGACACCACGTCCTCAGTAAAATAGAGGAACCATCTGGTCTCAGCTCACAGTTCAGACTAGAGTCTAACCGATATGGAAACATTGGCTATCACTGATAGTGATATTGGAAGTAGGTGACAGCCTATAATCAATAAATAGGCTGAAAATGTTTGAGCTTTGTTCACCCCCAAGAATCTAAACTTCTACTTTTAATCCAGTTTTAACTCTTGGACGTCTTGAAACTGTTTTCCTAATGTACATTCATATTTTCTATCCTCCACTATTCACCATAAAGTTACCATACCATACCATTTTATTTATAAAGCACTTTAAACAGCGACAAGGCCAACCAAAGGGCTGTACAAACAAACAAACAACAGGCAACACACAACAATGAAGTACAGAAAATTGACATAAGAACATTGCAGAGGTAACTCGTTCCAAAGTCTTGGTCCTGCTACAGAGAAGGTCCTGTCACCTCTGCGTTTAAGACAAGTTCCTGGAACTGTGAGAAGTAACTGGTCCGCTGACCTCAGAGAACGTGGTGGGACATACGGGTGTATAAAATCAGAGAAATTGGGGGGGGGAGACTGTTCAGGGATTTGTAGACATACAGGAGAATTTTGAACTGGATTCGAAGATGAACCAGTGCAGGGAGGCCAAGACTGGTGTAATGTGCTCACTTTTGCGTGTACTGGTTAAAAATCAGGCTGCTGCGTTCTGGACCAGTTGTAATCGTGCAATGGTGGTCTGACTGATACCAAACAGGAGTGAATTGCAGTAATCAAGCCTAGATGTAATAAATGTGTGTATTACTGTCTCCAGGTTATTTTTGGATAATGTGGGCTTCAGCTTAGACAGTCGCCTCAGCTGGAAAAAACAGGATTTAACGATCATGTTTACATGACTGTTGAGTTTCATGGAAGGATCCATTATCACTCCCAGATTTGTGACTTTTTGCTTTTCAGACAGGGCTAGTGAAGGGATTTCAAACGGTGTTCAATGATCAGACGTGTCTTAAAAATGATAAAGATTTATTGACAGACACAGGTTAAAACAGAATAATCAGAGTTCAGCAAGAAATAGATCAATTCTTTGTGCACAGAGAATGGATGAGCAAATGCAGACCTGTCGCTCCCGAGGTCCTCCAAGAATGCTGAATCTCCCTAGTTGTTGTGTGATAATATGCGGTTTCTTCTGGTGTGTGATTGGCTGTTCTACTGATAAAGTCCTGGTTGCCAGGACAACGGTTATGAGCGGCCCCAAGGTCTCTTACTGCCCTGCTTAAGATTCTTTACATTATTGTGTGTGTATGAACGGCCCTCTCTTACTGCCCTGCTTAAGATTCTTTACATTATTGTGTGTGTGTGACTTCTCTTTGTCTTTATTAAGACATAAAGAGTTTAATGTATTATTGTTGAGGCAATCTGGTCCTCATATTAAATAATTGAGACGAGGAAACCTTCTTCTTTGCCAGCAGGAGAGATTCTTTTAATAAGTTAAGATGGAACAAATACAGCCGACAGTCCATACCAAATCTGTGTCCAGAATAGCAATGCAGATTGATTTATACCTCTATCTGACGTCATAACTTACGTAAATAAAGGGGTCTGTTCTTCCCGTCAGAGGAAGAAAAATAAGGGAAGGGAAACGCAGAGACAGTGTATTTCCCTACAAGGGAACATAAACAGTTCTGGGAAACGCAGGGACAGTGTATTTCCCTACAAGGGAACATAAACAGTTTAGCTTATCTGCTTCTTGTCGAAGGACAAGAAGTTCTTCCTTCGCACAAAGGAAAGTAAGAATGTTCTATGACCTCTTGAACTTTTGTACAGTGTTCTGTCCAAGTACTGGACCCTGGACTGACTGTAATGTTTACCAAGTCCTACAAATACATACATAACAAAACCTACAATCCCCCCTTATTGAGATAAATCTCAATCTAAGGCTAACTAATTTTACTTATCTAGTGCTACATGCATAATACTAGTGAAGTTAATAAAAGTTAACATAATACCTTGAATATGTGGCATTATACACTAACAAAATTAAGCTACTCTTCTTAGTGTAATTAAAAGCTTAAAACTTATAAGTTTGCATTGCACTGTAATTATAAGCTTAAAACTATGTGTAAAGTTCAAAAGTATCACAAACTTATAATACTTAAGTTTTATCTATGGAGGCAGTTCAAAGTCAAAGTCAAAGTCAACTTTATTGTCAGATCTGCAATATGTACTATACAGGACATACACAGGACCGAAATTGCGTTTCTCTCAGTCCCTCGGTGCAACAGTAAACATCTAAACATTGAAACACTGAAACATATAATAATAGACATAAGCATAAAATAGTAAAACTAACACTGTCCTGAGTTTTTTTTTTTTTTGCATAGCGGTGCAAGAGCATGAAAATCCACACCAACTCTAAAACTAAAACATTAAACATTTAATGAACATAATACTGTCCTGAGTTTTTGCATACTAGCACAAAAAAAAGAGTATAAAAAGTATAACTAAAATAAACTAAAGGTTTCTAGCATTGACATTTGCAAAGTGGCAAAGCAGCGTATGAGTCAATGTACACAGTATATGTATGAGGTAGTAGTTGATGTTGTTATAGAGGCAAAAAGTGGCATATGCAGTAAGGCACATTGGGCATCCCTAAATAAGACCGTTCAGAGCACACTGTATATGTACCAGCAGTGGTGTAGATATTAGAGTAGTGTAAATAAATGTAAACAGTAGTAATTACATGTAAGCAGTAGTAATAAAAGTAAACAGTATTAATAAATGTAAACAGAGAATGTAAACAGTATTATGATTATAGGCAGTGATGTAATACAGACATTAGTGCAAGTATGAGAATTAGTGCAAACTGTATGAGCACATGACCGAGAGTTTAGTGAAAAACTTTGTGTTGAGTGATAATGTGTGAGAAAGTTTTAGTGTTAAGGCAGTTCAAATGGGAGGGGGGGCAGAGCAGGCAGAGTGTTTAGCATTCTGACTGCCTGATGAACAGAGCTGTCTCTCAGTCTGCTGGTTCGAGCCTGGAGACTCCTCAGTCTCCTCCCTGATGGCAGTAGTCTGAAGCAGCTGTGTAGTGGGTGTGTGGGATCACCTGCCATGCGGTGGGCTTTCCGAGTGAGGCGTTTGCTGTGTAAGTCCTGCAGTGAGGGCAAGGAGGTGCCCACGATCTTCTCAGCTGCTCTCACAATGCGCTGGAGGCTCTTGCGGCAGGATGCAGTACATGCACCAAACCACACAGTGATGCAGCTGGTCAGGACACTTTCTATGGCACCTCTGTAGAAGGTGCTCATGATGGGGGTTGAAGCTCCAGCCCTTTTCAGCTTGCGGAGAAAGTAGAGACGCTGGTGAGCCTTCTTTGCCAGTGCTGCAGTGTTCCTGCTCCAGGACAGGTCCTTTGAGACGTGCACTCCCAGGAACTTGGTGCTGTCTACTCTCTCCACTGCGGTGCTGTTGATGGTCAGAGGGGCATGTTGGGCATCCTTCTTCCTGAAGTCCACAACAATCTCCTTTGTCTTCTCCACGTTGAGAGTGAGATTGTTGTGTCCGCACCACAAGGCCAGGCGGCTCACCTCGTTCCTGTAGTCCGTCTCATCGTTGTTGCTGATGAGACCCACCACTGTTGTGTCGTCCGCAAACTTGATGAAGTGGTTGGAGCTGTACGATGGTGTGCAGTCGTGTGTTAGCAGGGTGAATAGAAGGGGGCTCAGCACACATCCTTGTGGGGCTCCTGTGTTCAATTGTTGCATGTTCAACAGTTGCTTCCACTCCTGAAAGAGCAGAAAAACCGTTGCTGGCTTGATTTCATTTATTAGCGGGAAAAAACTCTCCTTGGGACCCCCCTCTCTAGAGCTCCCACCATGGGCCAGGAGTGGCAGCATCCACCAATTGTTAAAAACCTTTATCGGTCATGTGGCTAATTCTTACCTCTTACCTCTTTCCCTGTCGTATAAGACTTATGGCAATGCCCAACCTTTGTGTAACTAAATGAACGCATGAAGGATAAACCCATTAGCGGATATAGTCAGCAAAATGATGTTATACTAAACTAATAAACTTAAATTGTAAAATACTAAAAGGATAAAATGATAAAAGAAAATGATAAAATAATAAAACCTAAAAGAAAATACAATCATAAAGGACAAATGACATTCAAAAATAAATGTACAGGAATAAATGCTAAAACAATAATACAATCATAAATGCATAAAGAATAAATGATATACAAAAATAAGCATACAAGATTAAATGATAAAACATTAAACACAGATAAATACTTCATGGTGCTAAAATGATAAAATGGATTAAATGCTTCGGCCGTTGATTGAATATAAAAGTCCTGCATCAAAAGTCCATGATGATGCCTGTTATAAATGAATATATTAGAAAATAAGAAAAAAGTAGGAATAAAAGGATATGCTGTAATGTCTTAAACCAAGTTCAGTTCAGTTCAATGAATTTCTTCTTTTATTGCAACATTCAAAACAAAATAGTGTTCGTTGGGGGCAAGACAGAATTCTGGAGGAGGGCTTTCCTTCGAAGAACATGTCACTTCTCACTTTATTACCAGATCTCCAGTGGCCATTAAGCCCCCTCCGCCTCCTTTGGCCTGTAAGTTTTTTTTAGCATTCATCAGTCAGTTCAGTGGGAGGCGGGGAGACATGTCCTCTGAGGCCATCTGAGCTGGACGAATTGGTTTGTTGTAGTCAGGTCCATTTCTTTTCATCATCTTACGAGTCCACCAATGCTTCCCAGTCGGTAGGACACAACATGTCAAAAAGGAAACTATAATTAGCACTAAGATTGTACTAATTCCTATCTTTAATATCAAAAACAACCCTTCACCTAAATTTAGATTAAAACCATTCCACAACCAGTCATCTTTACCAGCATTTTATTAAGCATTACTTTCAAATCTTTATTCATTTCAAGAACTTCTGTGGTTTACTTGAAATTCACTGTTGGTTATAATAATTATAATTAATCCATTTAACATTTTTATTTACTGTTATCTATGGACGGATAGATTCTATCCATGCTTTAGTCTCATACGAAATCCCTTTGTGTTGACCTATTGTACACAAATATACATTTTGATCCAAAACATCATATCTTTTATTTCACCTCTTATAATCATTTGTGTCTAATACAATCAACTCATTCACTCGATCATGCAACTTTTATTTTAACCATAGCGAATTTTCCAATCCATCTTGGTGGCAAAATATTCAGCAAAATATCTTCTCCATACATCCAATAACTATCTGCAATATGAAAGGTTTTGTCAATGAATAGCTATTGTTAAAATTTTCATGTTCATATTATCACATTCTTAACTTAAAGGTTCTAAGTTTTCATACCACACAGGTATATTGATAAAATGGCATCATATATGCATGTGGAAACCAAAAAATGTAACCGTTTCATTGTATTATCTAAATTGAATCCTTTACTTATAAGACATTTAATATTTAACGTTGTAATCTATTTTATGTCTTGTTGGTGATCCAATTTGTTCAGTTTTGATAAAAATAACACCACATTCCTCTTGAATCTTATAACTACGATAGATATGCAGATAATTATAAAATTACTGTGCTCCATATAGAAGCCTACACTTTATTCCACATTTTGGAAGTTTAAAACATTGGTATGTTTGATTGGGTATTTCTTTGGTGTTTATTTTCTTTACATTTTTATTCTTTCTCTTTATTCTTTAACACATTGTTGTGAGTTGTACTTATCTGGAATCATTATTTGTAATGAGCTAGGAGCTTTAGTGCATATAATGCATTTGTATTAGGTCATTTCCTTTCAAGTATACATTTCCCGTAACTACCAAGTAAGTTTATTAGCTAATTTCTAAAGTTCATCACTTTTAACAGGACGTGTCCTTCTTGACAACACCATGATTCATTTAAAGTCTTTGTACAATTTACTTAAACAAAGGTTTAACATTGTTTCAAGTTCAGATCTTTTAATCAAATCCAATCCTCCCTTTGACCATTTAAAATGTCAAAAATGTAATCACCGATGATAGTCAAAACTAGTTACCGTAGTTGTCTCTAAGGCTTTCTTGAGTTAATGTCTTTCCTTATTTAGGTCTCACAGTGTTTATAAATGCTTGTATAGGAGTAATGTGTTCGGCATTAATTAATTCAATGTTAGGCGTTGTTAATTGTATTGTTAATTTAGCCATAGTTTGCAATATATTAGCTTTCCATTCTTTATTAAGGTCTACATCTCTTCATTTACTAGATTTCACGCGTTTTATACAACATTTAGTCGTGTGTTTTGATGAAAAGTTATAAAAGTATATGTTACAGTGGGATTACAATCATTGAACATGTGTATTAAGTGTATTATTAATGCTGGCAAGGATGCCAGTATTGTGGTAAGGTGTTTTTTTTGTATCATACTCAACTTATGTTGAACAATTTTGTCCTGGTTCCGGCTGCAGCCTTGGCAAACACTCTGGTGACTGGTCTGCATGGACTTGGTCATGTTTTCTTTACTGGTGTCTTCACCTCCTCCAGTTCTGGTTCATGTCATCATGGATGCCCCTAGAATTATCCAGAACAGAACACTTATCAGACTAGTTTTCTGCTCTTGTCTTGGTGTTTTGTCAAAGTTTATTTTCTGCACAACACTGTCCTTGTTGTCTGGAACTCTGGTGCAATGACTGCGGTTACACCAGGTACAGCTTCCTTCTTCCTGGATTTCTGCGTGAACCATGTCGATCCTCTCATGTTGAACTTCTGCTTGAATCATGTGGATCCTCTCTCAATCTCGACTCTGCAGCAGGTGTAGCTGGCCACCAACTGGTCATGGACCTTCCAGAGTGAGCCCTCACGCCTCGCGTCATGTTGTTTTCGTTCAGGAAGACCTCGTTATCCACCCCGTCTCCACTCATCTCCTTTCTCATCATCTGTAATGAAAACAAGCTTCCCTTCTCCTTTTCTTTCATAACATTCTGGTTCATGCTTAAGAAAAGAGCTTGGCAAAAGCTGTTAACTGCTTAATATGAAAGCTGTTGTGTTAAAGTTTTGTGAATAAAGCTGAAACTACTCAATGTTCTGATTGTGATCCACCTCCCTTTTATAATGTTTTATTATTGTGGCGTTCGTGTATCCATGCACTTTCATGCAGTTCATGCATATTTTTTGTTTGTTAGATTAGTATTGGTACTGATAACTTTTAAAGTTCCATGCTTATTTGAAGTCATGCAATTGAATCAACCGTTTAGGTATTTGCTTCTTTGTCCATCATATGTTTCTTTGCTTCCTGTCAGGGGCGGAGTGGGACAACTTTTCAGCCCGGGAGATTAATGGCCAAGAGTGGCCCATTTTTTCACATTTTAAAAATATTAGGCAAAAATGTAGCCTATAATATTTTTTAAATTGCAATACAATCAACAACTTTTGTTTAGTTATAATTTTTTGTTACATTTTGTTACAATTCAGCAAATCAGGTGGGGAGAAAAAACTAAATTAGTTGACTTAAAAAACAGAAAAAGATAAGTCAATTCTTTGTTGCTCTTTCCATATCAGACTCAAAGATTACTGAAAAACTCAAAACGTAATTTTGTTGGCTTGAACGTTGGCCAGCTGTCATGAGAAGTTTGCACTAAATACAGTGACAAAAAGATAAACCATAAAACTATTTTACATTTAAAATATTAAATTTGAGGCCAGATAAAATGTCAATGAGACCAGATTTGGCCCATGGGCCTCGAGTTTGACATGTGATCTACAGCATCAGTAAGCGCCTAAGAAGTGCACTAGTTTCTGCCACCATATGTGTTACTTTGTCAATGGACATAAGAAGTTCTTTCTCTGTGGACATCAGCATAAATGCCTCCAAATGCTCCTGGTTAAGTGTGCTTCATAGTCTATTCTTGATGAACTTGAGAGTAGAGAAGCTTCTTTCACATGCAACCTGAGACAATGAAAGGGTCAACAAATATTTGTATGCCAGCCCTATAACTGGGTAGGCTTCTGTGAAAAGGTTATACTGTGTCAATATAAGGTAAACACAGAGAACACAGTTTCTGCAAGAAGAACAAGCCCTGCTTTCAAGTTCAATCTCTGGTTCAACTGAGCCCTCCTGGCCACCCTGTTCCATCTCAGTACCTATCCTGACAGTGGACTCTTCCAGAGGGGACTTTTTGAGCCTATCCCACTGGGATGCTAGACTGGACAGCTCTGTGTGTAAAGTACTCACTGTGGCTCTCTCATCAAATCTAAGCAGATTTTTGCTTATTTCTTGAAGTGCTGAGCTCTTGAGTCCTTTAAGCCTTATCTCTGAAAAGTTTTTAGGGTCAAGACAAGCAAAATCAGAGACAAGTTTGGCATTGGTTGCAATATGTATGCATATGCATGAGTTTATTTTTATTTGTCTATTAAATGTGTTGCTTTAACATTTTTCTGTCTCCTGTTTTCACTTCACCTCATGCATTTCTGCCTCATTACGTAAATAAGGACTTGTGTGGAAAATTAAAAAAATAATTACATTTAATTACATAACACAAGTCATCTAAGAGTAAAAGTAAAAACAAAAAAATATATAGGCCTACCGGTATTTTAAGCACAGTAAAATGTAAAATTATGAATTAAAATATATAATTTGTTGGAACTAAGCTGGAAAAAAAACATGATGGTCAATTAATTTTTAAAACATGAGATAAAGTTCTAAAAAAGCTAAGTCTGGTCCTCTGGACATTCAAAAAACAAAACAAAACAAAGCAAAAAATGTCCAGAGGACCAGACTTAGCTTTTTTAGATTTTTCTACCTGGATTATTGAGCATGCATCAGGGTATGAGATAAAGTTCTCTTTTAATTTAAATTGTCCTTTGACGTTTATTTATTTATTGGTCAATTTATATATTTCTGCTTTTATTTTTAATTAAGCTATGTCCGTTTAGGTCCCACTTGACTTTCATGCATGTTTAGTGACATAGTACAACGTTGTGACATTAGCTTAATTTATTATGCTAGTTTTTAATTTTTATCATTACCTGTTGCTTCTTCTGTCTGTCTCTTTGGAAAAATGTCCTCCTGTAACGCCTTTCTTTTCTTCAACCTGACTTTTTCAGCTCCACCTGGCCTCTTCCTATCCATTTTTATTGCTAATTAGCAGTTTGGACTCTGCGCTGCTCCATCACCTGATGTTTTGGATGTTTTCGCTCCTGGGTTAGACTCAACCAACGGTGAACTTTCAGGGGTGTTCTTTATCAAATGGTAGCTCCCAAACTGCCAGCCCAGTGCGTCGCAGTCTCTTAAAGGGATCAGCGCTTTAAGAGGCTGCAGGCTGCAGTCTCTTATGCCTGGTACCCACTGCCCCGATTTCGGGCGGCTGAAGCGGCCGGTTTACATTCAAAGTCTATGAGGAGACGCGTGGAGTCACGGCGACCAGGGAAGCGGCGCGATTCGAGTGATCGAAGCGGCGCGGCGGCAGCCCAAGTTCCCTTCGCGGGCACGCGCGCGTCCAAAGCAACCTAGCCGTCGAGCCGCCGACGTCCCAAATGTTGATCTCTGGAGGCTCGACGCATCCGGCAAACAGTCGGGAGAGCCTCTGCTATCTGATTACACAACCACAACGGGACTTTTTTTGGACTTTTTAAACTTACCGGATCGACCCTCCATGAATTGGAACCAAACTCCGGTAAGAAACGTGGCATTTTTACAGTTGCTGCTGACAGGCTGCTGTTCTCTCCAGTGTAGATCACCCCAAACATTAAAAAAAAAGTTTTAATCTCATCAAAGACCGTCGGAGGTGCAGTTAACACAACAACTGAACCCGGAAGACGAGCTAAACCCCTCCTCTCTGCTACCCCCTAGTGTACGTCATCAGACGGTCTTCAGTGGTTTGGTGGGACCCTGACAAACGGCCAAAAGGGGACGGCAGGCGCGTTTCGAGTTGTGCAGTGGGGACCAGGCATGAAAGTGATCAGTCCTGTCCCTCCCTTTAAGAGGCTGCAGCCTGCAGCCTAAAGGCAGGGACAAGTCAATTTTGAGCAGATTTATTAAACCGTCATCATTTTCCCCGTGCGCCTATCGGCCCATTCATGACGCGGCCCATCGGGATATCTCCCGAATCTCCCGATGGTCACTCCGCCCTTGCTTCCTGTTGAAAGCTTTGGCCAGTCTTACATGTCCTGCAGTCGTTTCCTGCTTAGAAATATTGATGGGAAAAACAATACAACACAATACTGTACACTTTTAGTTTATTTGATACAACTATTATATTCAGAGTATTGTTGTGTGTTTGTGTGATTGATACTTAATGAGTAGAAATTTCAGGAACATCAGCTTTTATGGATCCTTGTCTGTACTCAAGAGCTGAAACAACAATCCTAATCCCTAACTGACCCTATCATTCCATATTTTTCACTTCAAAAGTTTTCGCAAGCGCAAGAAAAATAGTTTGGTTATAATACAGTAATTTATCATCCATGCACAAAACATTAATTTCACAAACGTTGTGAAATATGTTACAAATATTGTAACACACACAAATAGGAAAAAATAGGTTAAACAAGTTGAATCGTCCACTGGAACTCATCCATTCGTCAACCTATCCTGCAAAAAAACATTAGATATGGTGAGAAAAGTCAACATCAACAATGCTCTTTGTGCTTAGTCCTTCTTAACAATCACTTTTTTTTTTTCTTAACAATCACATAAAATTGAAAAAAATTATTTTAGTTTGTTGCAACATTTTGTCATCTGCAGAGACTTTTATAGATGTTTTGAACAATTTAATAAGTTTAGTTATGATGGGCGAGAAATATTAGTTCTCTTCAGTGCACTGAAAACCCCAATTGCTACCGGTAGACTATTCAGACTTGAATTATAAATAATAAATCAGCTTAAAACCAATTTGCTTTATCTTTTCATGTTTTCTTTGTTCAACATCTTTCTCTTGTAGAAATGATCATTAATTGTTTCATTAGTTTGATTTCTGTTTATTTCAAAGAAAATTCCTAAATATAAACATATTGCTTTTATGGTCTAAACAAGTTCATTTATTTTGTTTTATTTATAAAATTTGTTCATTTTATGTTAGTTCTATTACACACATAGCAACATACAAAATATAAAATTTAAAATTTGGCAGAAAGAAAAATCTTATTGTATCTGCCCCCATCTTCAAACACCTAGTTCAATCAGCTATAATTTGTCAGTAACAGAACAAAACAAACAACTCCTTCCAAAGCCTACAATCAACATGATACACACTGCACTACGTCAAATACATAACTTTTAACAATTCATTCTTGATAGTTTACCCAAAAATGTGCACACTCACCTGTCATTTCTAACTTGGGGATGTTTCTAACTAAGGGATGTTTTTTTCAAATAGGAAGGCGGTTCCAGCAGATCCTCCTCTGATTTTTTCTTCAAATGGTGTCCCTATTGAGTTTGTTGATTCCTATAAATATCTGGGTATCCTGATCGATTCACATCTCTCTTTTAAACTCCACGTGGAAAACCTAGTGAAGAAACTGAAAGTTAAACTGGGTTTCTTTTTCAGAAACAGATCATGTCTAACACTGAATGTTAGGAAACGCCTTGTATCTGTGACTTTCCTTCCCTCCATTGATTACGGTGACATTCTCTACATGAATGCTCCTACAAGCACCCTGCGGATGTTGGATGTTGTCTATCATGGTGCACTAAGATTCATAACTGGTTGTGATTATCGTACCCACCACTGCACCCTGTATTCACTGGTTAACTGGACATCATTAACCTCACGCAGACTCTTCCACTGGTACATTTTCATCTTTAAATCACTTCTTGGTCTGCTGCCCTCATACATCTCCTCCTACATGTCTTTGCGTGAGTGCAGCTACAGTGTGCGCTCTCAGGACATGATTACCTGCAGTGTTCCGTCAGTGAGGACTGAACTTGGAAAAAGGGCCTTCTCCTACTCCGCTCCTGCTTCATGGAATATCTTACAAAAAGATCTGAAGCTCTCGACCTTGACTTCTCTAAATGGTTTTCAGAATCTGTTGGAATCCTGGCAAAAACCAATGCAGATTTGTTCCTGTCTTTGATTTTATACGTCTACCTTATAATGTTTTGCTAGTTTTTTGATACTTTGTTTAAAAAAAAAAAAAAACTTTCTTTTGTTTTTTTCTCTCTTTTGTTTTCTATTGTTTATTGTTTGTTTGTTTATTGTTTATTGTTTAAGGAAATTCTACCACTGCTGTTCATTGTTCTTTAGTTTTAGCAGGTCGCTTTCGTAAATGAGCCCATGAGGTTCAAAAGATTTACCTGACTAAATAAAGGTTGAATGAATGAAAAAACTTCTCTTTTTTAAACCTCTCCACAATCCACTCTAATCATCAATCATACAAATATGTCAGTCCTCTAGAATGTTTTCCACATTTCACTATACTGTATTCTCATTTCCTCATGTAAACATATGTAAAACTCCACAAAGTATTCTTGGCCATTAGCACTCAGAGTCCCTCTGCTGGTAAACAGTGACTTTTCTGTCTGCTCTGTGCCCTGATTAAAGCTCTAGTATACAAAGTTTAACTGCATTTCTGCATAGCACAGCAGTCTGCATTAATTTACCCAATTATTTATTTATTTATCTCAAACACACTTAAGCCTACGGGCATTTTTCCAACAACTTACAGTCAAATTAGAGTACAACAATTTTACAATGCATTACCAAGTATTTGTCGAATATTTATAACAAAGGGGTCTCAGGGGGGGAAAGCGGTACGCGACCAACACCATTTATGGTGGGGATGGCGTGCTGTTGACCTCAACTCGGGATGTTGTGAGTCGGTGGGCGGAGTACTTCGAAGACCTCCTCAATCCTACTGGCACGTCTTCCACTGAGGAAGTGGAGCCTGGGGACTTTGGGTCGGGCTCTCCAATCTCTGGTGCTGAGGTCGCCGAGGTGGTTAAAAAGCTCCGCGGTGGCAAGGCTCCTGGGGTGGATGAGATTCGTCCTGAGTTCCTTAGGGCTCTGGATGTTGTGGGGTTGTGTTGGCTTACGCGACTCTGCAATATCGCGTGGACATCGGGGGCAGTTCCCTTGGATTGGCAGACTGGGGTGGTGGTTCCCCTATTCAAAAAGGGGGACCGTAGGGTGTGTTCCAACTATAGGGGATCACACTCTTAAGCCTCCCTGGTAAGGTCTATTCAGGGGTTCTGGAGAGGAGGGTCCGTCGGATAGTCGAACCTCGGATTCAGGAGGAGCAGTGTGGTTTTCGTCCTGGTCGTGGAACACTAGACCAGCTCTACACCCTCAACAGGGTCCTGGAGGGTGCGTGGGAGTTTGCCCAACCAGTTTACATGTGCTTTGTGGACTTGGAAAAGGCATTCGACCGCGTCCCTCGGGGGCTTCTGTGGGGGGTACTCCGGGAGTATGGGGTACCGGGCCCTTTGATACGGGCTGTTGGGTCCCTGTACGACCGGTGTCAGAGCTTGGTCCGCATCGCTGGCAGTAAGTCAGGCTCGTTCCCTGTGAGAGTTGGACTCCGCCAAGGTTGCCCTTTGTCACCGATTCTGTTCATAACTTTTATGGACAGAATTTCTAGGCGCAGCCAAGGTGTTGAGAGGATCCGTTTTGGTGGCCTTAGAATCGCTTCTCTGTTTTTTGCAGATGATGTGGTCCTATTGGCTTCATCAGTTCGTGATCTACAGCTTTCGCTGGAGCGGTTTGCAGCTGAATGTGATGCGGCCGGGATGAGGATCAGTTCCTCCAAATCCGAGGCCATGGTCTTGAGCCGGAAAAGGGTAGCATGCCCTCTCCGGGTCGGGGAGGAGGTCCTGCCCCAAGTGGAGGAGTTTAAGTATCTCGGGATCTTGTTCACGAATGAGGGAAAACTGGAGCGTGAGATCGATAGGCGGATAGGTGCAGCGTCCGCAGTGAAGCGGGCGCTGTACCGGTCTGTCGTGGTGAAGAGAGAGCTGAGTCAAAAGGCAAAGCTCTCAATTTACCGATCGATCTACGTTCCCACCCTCATCTATGGTCATGAGCTTCTGGGTTATGACCGAAAGAACAAGATCTCGGATACAAGCGGCTGAAATGAGTTTTCTCCGCAGGGTGTCTGGACTCTCCCTTAGAGATAGGGTGAGAAGCTCAGTCATCCGGGAGGGACTCAGAGTAGAGCCGCTGCTTCTCCACATCGAAAGGAGCCAGTTGAGGTGGCTCGGGCATCTGGTTAGGATGCCTCCTGGACGCCTCCCTGGTGAGGTGTTCCGGGCATGTCCCACCGGGAGGAGACCCAGAGGAAGACCCAGGACACGCTGGAGGGACTATGTTTCTCGGCTGGCCTGGGAACGCCTTGGGATTCCCCCAGAGGAGCTGCTCCAAGTGGCTGGGGAGAGGGAAGTCTGGGCCTCCCTACTTAGGCTGCTACCCCCGCGACCCGACCCCGGATAAGCGGAAGAAGATGGATGGATGGATGGATGGATGGATGTTCTGGGCCAGTAAATTTTATGGCCACTGTTTACACTTTTGTTTTTGTATTTTAAAGGCCTTAAATGTTTTGATTTAATATTTTTTTAATGTTAAAAGCACAAGAGCACCTTTTTAAGTTTAAATTATTTATTCTTCCTTTTTGCTTGAAGTACTTTTTATTTATGTGTGCAATTGATGGTTAAAATAAAATATTGTGGTGGACCACTAGGGGGCTCTACTCACACCCAGTGGACCGAATGTGTTAAGGATGCTTTTATTGTGAAAGGTCCAGAGGACCGGATGTTATGTGGGTATATAAGGCGGAGTTGGGTGGTTTTCCCGCCAGTTAAAGTAGGAGTGAATAAAGTGAAGACCTGCATCCCGTCTCCTGTGTCGTCTCTTCACCACCTCCTACAATTGGTGACCCTCGTGAGCTGAATATGTCGACGCATGAAGCTACAGCCAGCTCCCCTCAGCTGTCCCCTGTGGTGGAACCCCCACAGGCGGCCTCGCTCGCTTTTGCGGTGTCCGCCAGGATGCCGGACTTTTGGCTGAACGCCGCCCCGGCGTGGTTTGCACACGTCGAAGCGCAGTTCGTCCTTCGCGGGATTTCTTCAGACGACACCAAATACCACCATGTGGTCGCGGCGCTGGACCCACGGTCAGCCCAGCGGGTAATGAGCCTGCTCGAGGACCCTCCTGCACAAGGAAAATACGCCGCACTCAAAGAGCTTCTTCTGCAGCGTTATACGCTTTCAGACGCGGAGCGCGCGGAGAAACTGTTTTCCTTCCCCGGTTTGGGCGATGGAACAGCTTTGGAGCTAGTGGAAGGCATGTTAGCCTTGCGGGGCTCAGGCGACTGCGAGTTCCTCTTCCGCCACCTTCTCCTCCGCAAGTTTCCAGCACAAGTGCGTAATGTCCTGGCCAACTCCACGCTTCTGCAGCAGAAGAATTACCGCGCGCTGGCCGGAGAAGCTGACCGCATTCTTCTAACGACAAGGACCTTCGAAGTCCAGATGGCGGCCCACGGATCTCCAGCAGCGCCCGAGTTTCAAGCAACGCCCTCAGCGCCGGACGAGCCATCGGTGGTAGCAGGGGTCGCTAGCCGCGGGCGGACAGGAGCCGCCTTTTGCTACTACCACAAGCGTTTTGGCGCCAAAGCACGACGGTGCGTCCCACCGTGCAGCTACAAACCTCAGGGAAACGACAACGCCAACGCACGCTAGCA
>JBBPBX010066747.1:0-19589 GCA_038048925.1 Garcialebias charrua
CGGGACGGAGGTTGAGGAGCATCAAATGTAGAACCACTAGACTGAGGAACAGCTTCTACCCTGAGGCTGTCAGACTCATGAATAAATAAATAATAAGAATAAACACTGCAAAATGTCACATCATGTTGATACTGATCTGTTTCTTGTTGCTGCGTTCATCTGTGACCATCTGCTCATAATGACTCATGTTCGTGCTGCTGTTTATAATGATGTTTTTCTACTACATTAGGGCTTAGTGTATTACTAGCTGATGTCTCTCTTAGTTAATCCTAGATGTTATTATTGTTTTTCTCTTGCATTTGTTGTTGGATGTAACTGGGACCCTGTGTACATAATCTCGTTTTCAACACATGTACTACATGCGGTGCAAATGACAATAAATTCTCTCTGACTCTGACTCAAATTTGGCAGCACGATGTCTCAGTGGTTAGCACTATTGTCTCACATCAAGAAGGTCCTGGGTTCAATCCCCGGTTGGACCTGGAGTGTTTCTGTGGAGTTTGCATGTTCTTCTCGTGCTTGCGTGGGTTTTATCCGAGTACTCCGGTTTCCTGCAACAGATCCAAAACATGCATGTTCTGCCTTCAGGTCCAGGCCTCCCTTGAAAAAAAGATCTGTGATCTCTATGGGATTTGCCTGCTTAAATAAAGGTTAATAAATAAAAATGTGTGTTAGTGTGTTAACTAGTGTTCTAAGTGATTGGCAAAAACTCAAAGCCACCTATCAACATTTGCTGGGATGGATGTTTTTATTTATTTATTTATTAATCAGGGAGATCCCAGCAAGACACTGCATTTTCCAGGTTGCCCTTGCATATTGCTAATTACTTTTTGTTTTTGTTTGTTTTTTTGCAAATGCAGATGGAATCATGAATGGAGATTCTGCAGCAACAAAGGATTTTATAAGGACTCATGCTGCAGAGCATTTAAAACATGCAAAGGAGGACATGGGCTCACACTGGACAATTAACACAACTGGCACAACTGGTAGAGCTGCTGCCTCTCAGCGAGCAGGTCCCCGGTTCAAATCCCGGTCCGGGGGCCTTTCTGGGTGAAGTTTGCATGTTCTCTCCGTGCATGCGTGGGTTTTCTCCGGGGGCTCCAGTTTCCTCCAACAGTCCAAAAACATGCATGTTAGACTGATGGGGACTCTATGACCTTGGGTGTGAGTGAGACAGGTCTCTCTTGTAAATGAGTCCCCGTGGCTCAACGAGGCTAGCCTGTATAAATAAAGGTTGAATGAAAAAATGTGCCACAAAGAAGTGGAGGTGGGGCTTTCACACTGTACATTTAATGCACCACGAAGAAGTGGACACTGGACATTTAATGCACCACAAAGAAGTGGACACTGGACATTTAATGCACCCCAAAGAGGTGGAGGACATAGGGTCACACAGGACATTTAAAACGTGCCACATAGAAGTGGAGGATACGGGCTCACACAGAACTGAGGAACACATTTTTGGGGGGGAGATGCAAATAGGTGCTGGGCATAAAATTAGAATATTGTGAAAAAGTTATTTATTTCAGTAATTCCATTCAAAAAGTAAAACTTCTATACAGTATTACTGTATATTCATTCACACAGACTGATATATTTAAAAATAATCTTAATGCTGATGATTATAACTGACAACTAATGAAAACTCCAAATTCATTATAAGTAAATTACATTACTTGAGATCAATTAAAAAATGATTTTTATAGATGTTGGCCAACTGAAAAGTATTAACATGGTAGCATGGTCCTTAGCCCCAACTATTGAAAGATGTACATATTGTACATTTCATGTTCATACATCTCAGTTGGCCAACATTTATAAAAATACTTTATTTTTATTGAGCTCAAGTAGTAGTCTAATTTTCTGAGATACTGAATTTAGGGTTGTCATTGGTTGTCAGTTTTAATCATCAACATTAAAATAAATAAACATTTGAAATATATCAGTCTGTGTGTAATGAATATTTCACTTTTTGAATGGAATTCCTGAAATAAAACAACTTATTTAAAATATTATGACCAGCACACTTTGTACAGATTATTTTTGTGGTGAGGGGACTGTAATTTTATACAGCTTTTTTATTTCTCTTGTTACTGCCTGCTATATCAAAAAGACAAATGAAGGCATGTTAAAAAAAATTTGTTAAGTACAGACCAAAAATGAAGGCATGTTAAATTTTTTTTATTGTTTATGTTAAGTACGGCCAAAGAATGAAGGCATTTAAAAAAAAAAATTATGTGAAGTACAGACCCAAGTGAGCTGTGTACTTTTATAGATTTGTTTGTGTATTTTGTGTTGCCACCAGTTGATAAGTTCCGTAATGTAAAGCTTTTTTTTTAAGTTACCAAAGGTGGAATTCTCAATTTTATGTGTTATGCTGTTCCTTTAAATTGTGTCAAATAAACAGGATAAAGGTAAAATTTATGGAGTGATTTGTAAAACTTAATCCAACTGTTTGTAGGATTTTAAAGCTGCGGATGCGGATGGTCAAATGTATTTCCCTAGATTTGTTTGCCTCAACGCAATTTTAAAGTAGATTCATTATACTTTTTATATGCATAGCATGATTTTGACAAGCAGCATGTAAAGTGACTAAAATAAGTTAAATATAATAGCCTAATTAGAATAAGCTAAATACAGTAAGTTATTGACGTCAGATAGACGTCTAATGTAGACGCCTTTTAGACGTCAGGAATATAGACGTCTAATGTAGACGCCTTTTAGACGTCAGGAATATAGATGTCTGTTGGACGTCGGAAAAAAGACGTCTTTTAAACGTCGGGATAAGACGTCTTTTAAACCAATAATGCAGGCGCACTGGCATTCTTGAAATGTGTGGACATCAACTAGAAAAGCAACAAATCAAAGAAATGCAGATATTTTAAGTTTTTATCTTTTACTAACCAACAACTGATAAAACTGGTAAAATGTCAAGTATTGCAACTTTTTAAAGTCAACTTGTGGACAACTATGAATTAGAAACAACTAAGCCTAATGCAATGATGTACATCGCCTTTGCACTCAAAACTGTGAGATGCCATTTGAATAACGTTGGATACATTTTAGTAGTAATTCAACACAAAGTCTCATCACTGAGGTTGCAATAAAAATGGAAAATTAGATGCTGCATTGACCTCCGGAGCAGTCAGTGCAATGTGGGCGGCTGTGGCTGAGTGGTTAAAACAGTGGTTCGAACAGTCATCCTCCAATGCAAGAGTTGGGGGTTTGAATCCACCAGTAGTCACATGCCGAAGTGTCCCTGGGCAAGACACTGAACGCCTCATTGCCTGCGATATGTGTCCCATCAGTGTATGAACGTGATAAAGCTCTGCTTAGTCTCTTTAGAATGACTTGTTAATTTAGCCTTGTATATATCTAGTAGAGTGCTGTATGAATGAGCAAATGAGGACACAGATTGTAATGTAAAGTGCTTTGAGTATCTTGATAAGACAGAAAGGTGCTATGTAAGTACAGTCCATTTACCTCTGAATTTGTGGCACAACTGCAGAAGCTCAGACTTAAGTGCCCACATAAATTAAACAAGAAATAATTGTTTTTTTTTGCTGAAGTGAAAAAGACCCCAAAAGGTCTATGTGATTTTCTAAAACCCAAACGGAGACAACGCAGGATGCTTTCTTGTTGGCACACCCAGTCCAGCGTTCCAGGAGAAGATTGACGGGTTAATGAAAACATCTGTGGGTGAATCAGAGTCACACCAAACGTCAGATTGAATTTGTTATGTGTCAAAAGCCAACACCACGGGGCGTCCTCAGTTAAAGGCGTTGACACAAACACAGCACTGTGAGGCGTTTGTCATGAGATAATATTTAAAAACACAACGAGAGTGAGGATGCTAACACATAATTACTGTCAAACATCCAGAGAGCTGTGTGCTCTTCTGGAAAACCAGAAGGGTGTCAATGCATCTACTTGGAGAAATTTTAACCAGCATCAACCTTTTTGTCTGAAGCTCTAAAGTCATTTGGAACATCCTTTGGTAAAAACCTACGCTGATAAAATGCAGGTGCTTTGATGTTTGAACTGTACAAAAATGATAAAGTACGCCTGATCCTCCACCAGGCACAGAGGTGAAGCCAGCCATCGGCCACCCCCCGGCCATTAATTAATCTTTGCCCAGATTAATCTCTGGACACCCCAAGGGCCATAGCAATCATTTGATTAAAGTTTGTACTTTTAAGGGTACCATTTTACAATAGGCTCTCCTTATACTGTAGATAGCTAATAAATAATTTATAGATATGTTATTAATTCCTCTATAAACACTTTATAAATCATTAATAACCACTTATTATGCATTAATTAAGGGTGACCGAGACACATAACTGACCGTTTCTTGTCATATAGTGAGCCAAATCTGTTCACCTAAATATTTCACATAGAGTTATTATATTAAACATTTCAGACTAAGTTACTACCTTGTAAGCACAATAAGCATTTGTAAATCTAAATTTTTTAGGATATAATATTATCACCATCTATAACGAATATATAATAATAATAATAATAACAATAATAATAATAATAATTTATTCAATTTGTACTGCACTTTACATTTTTCAATGTCAAAGTGCTACAATATAAAATAGCTAAAGAGAATAAAACATGGATTAAAAAAAGGACTGAAATTTTTAAAAGCTAAAAAAAAAAGTACACACAAAAAAACAACAACCTGCAGGATTAAAAATACCTTTAAACACTATAAAATCTTTAAAATAAATATATATAATATAATATAATAATATATTGTAAAAAAATTGGTTTACAAATTCTAATACTCTACCGAGTGGAAATTAAACCTCAAATGTGAACAAACTATGTGAAAACTAACTTCTTTGGGAAAAAACCTGAACAATTCAATGTATTTATATAGAACCAAGTCACAACACAAGTTGTCTCATTGCACTGAACAGAAACATTCACATACATAAAAAAGTCAACTAGTAAAAGTATCTAGCTAAGGAAGCCGGCAGACATGTTGAATCTTCACTTCATCTCAGTCTCCCATCCTGAGCAAGCACAAAGGGGAAGGTGGAAAGGAAAAACTCCCTTTAAACAGGAAGAAACCTCCAGCAAGCGTCCCTCTGCTTTGACCGGCTGGTGTTTGAGAGGACAGGAAGGAAAAACAAACCAGCACAGAATGACAGGTCCAGGTGTAGTTTCTATAGGAAGAAAAAAATAAAACTTAAGGATATAAATATTTACAAATACAAACAGGTAGAGTAGAGCAAGTAAAGACGGCAGCAGAGTGAGGAAATGTGGTCAATTTGTCCTCCGGCAGTATTCTTACTGTATTTATCAAAATATAATTATAGTTAAATTTAGGAATGCGCTGATTTTGAAGCATTTTCTCATGATCTAAATCATGGAAGAAGTGCTGGTAATGGTGAGGCTGTTCCAGGGTCACGTGAGGACATGTTGTGATTCACATCAGGATGCTCTGTGTTCAGATGAAAGCCACCGAGTCGGGCAGAAACAGAGTTCTAAAACTGAGCAGTCAGTTACAACATCAGAGCTCATGGATGGCTCCTGTTTCTCACTCTACACAATCGTTTTGGTCAAGAAAAGGTTTCAGCGTCTGCAACATCTTTCTATTTACACAGTTTTATTTATTATCTAAAAATTGAACTTTTTCCCCCCATTATAAACCAAGCAAACTGGTTAAACATTTAGAATTTCAGACATGCAAACCAATATAACAGCACACAATTAACAAAGAACTGACCTGATGCAGTTTGACACAGTTTTTCCACTTAGTCAGGTCATCTAGACAGACTCTTTTCAACAAAGAATCTGTCCAGATGACCTGACTTAACCTTGTTATACTTTTACTGTACTTTATTCCACTATGTGAAAACAATCCACCTCCTTAATCACAACACTTGTTAGTAAACCTAAAAGTAATATTTACAAAAAAGTCAAGAAAAACTGATTTTTAGTATTTTGGAAGGCAAAAAAAAAAAAAAAGAGAAAAAGAAAATCAAGGATGAATCTGCTGACCTGCACGTATGTGTGTGTGTGTGTGCATGTGCATGAGCTGAGGATTAAAACAACAAACATCGTTCAGTTGTCTGGCTCCACACTGAGGTCGGAACATGAATGAAACTGCTGCTGAAACACTGACTGATTTTTTTTTCATTCATTCAACCTTTATTTATACAGGTTCATCCCATTGAGCCTCGGGGACTCATTTACAAGAGAGACCTGCATTTTTAACAGAGAGATGACAACAACAATAATAGGCAATCATAAAAGATGCATAATTAAAAAAAAGTTAAAATAAAATGGCAAACAAAAGGACAATGAAAAGGAAACATAATCAAATAACAGCTAGATTATAAGGCAGTGTAAAAAACTATAAACAGGAACATGTCTGCATTGACTTTTTCCAGGAACTTAACAGATGTTTGAAGTCAGAGGTCAAGGTCTGGAGCTTCAGATCTTTTTGCAAGATATTCCAGGAAACAGGAGCAGAGTAAAAGAAGGTCCTTTTGCCAAGTTCAGTCTGCACTGAGGGGACACTGCAGGTAATCATGTCCTGAGAGCGCACACTGTAGCTGCACTCACGTAGAGACATGTAGGAGGAGATGTATGAAGGCAACAGCCCAAGAAGTGATTTAAAGATGAAAATGTACCAGTGGAAGAGTCTGTGTGAAGTTAGTGTCCAGTTAACCAGTGAATACAGGGTGCAGTGATGGGTACGGTCATTACAGCCAGTTATGAATCTTAGCGCACCGTGATAGGCAGCATCCAGCATCTGCAGGGTGCTTGTAGGAGCGTTCATGTAAATAATTTCACTGTAATCAATGGAAGTTTAATGATTAATATTATTCATAGATCTTTTTAAATTTGTATTTTTATAACCTTTATGTAAATGTATGAACTACTGAAATATGACATGTCCATAAATATTTAGTCTTTACTACTGAGTTGAAGCACCTTTATCAGCAGTTAAGTCTTTTTTCAGGTTGGATGCAAAAACACCTGAATGAGAAGATTTTCTGACATTTTATTTACAAATGGATGGGGACTACTGTTGGATCTGTCATGTCTCTCCAGAGATGTTTGATGGCTTTAAGTCAGGGTGTCACTGCAGGACATTCAGAGAGTTGTCTCTAAGTCACTCCTGAATTGTCGTCTCTGCGTGCTTTGGGACATAGTCATGTTGGAAGGTGAATCTTCTGCCTAGTCTGAGCTCTCTCGGTCATGTGCTCATTCAGTTTGCACTACTCATATTTGCACTAATGTTTGTATTACGTTACTGCCTATAGTCATACTACTGTTTACATTCACTGTTTACATTTATTAATACGGTTTACATTTATTACTACCGTTTACATTTACACTACTTTTATATCTACACTACTGCTGATACATATACAGTATTCTCTGACTAGCCTTATCTAAGGATGCCAAATGTGCCTTATCTGCAATACTGCCACTATACCACTTTAAAGCTGGGGTATGTAAGATTGTAATGTAGTCTGTAACTTTTCAAACAATATATTTTTAACATATTTCTTCACTCTGTCACTATCTACTGACAAACTGATGTTAGACAAAGTAATCTCTGAAAAAAACTATAGTCCCCTTGCTTCTCTATCAGCATTTATAAAAACACTAAAAACACAGAGTGACCAGGACAATGACAGCCAATAAAAACAGAGTTTGTAACCAGCCAATTAAAAACAGAGCTTGAATTTGAATCAGCCAATAAAAACAGAGCTTGAATTTGAATCTCAGCAGAGCCTCCCCCTCAGAGCCATATATGGCTCTGAGGGGGAGGGATCAGAATGCTTTGCCTGTTGAAATTTTTCTAAGTTCTGCACTCTACAGAAAGTTACACATAGCACCTTTAACTCATACCAACATCAACTACCTCATACATATACTGTGTACATTAACTCATATGCTGCTGTGCCACTCTTTGCAAATGTCAATGCTAGAACCTTCAGTTTATTTTATAGATATACTTTTTATACTACTATGAAAAAACTCAGGACAGTATTACACTTTTATTATTTCATTTTATGCTTATGTTCATTGGGTGTTTGGTGTTTTAGGGGTGTTTGGTGTTTCAGTGTTGGTGTAAATTTTCATACTTTTATACTACTATGAAAAAACTCAGGACAGTGTTACACTTTTACTATTTTATGCTTATGTTTATTAAATGTTTCAGTGTTTTAGTGTTTAAATGGTTACTGTTGCACCGAGGGACTGAGAGAAACACAATTTCAATCCTGTGTATGTCCTATACATATTGCAGTTCTGACAATAAAGTTGACTTTGACTTTTGACTCTGTGAAACAGCTTTTATTAAGGATTAACAGACTGGTCTCCCAATTCCTCGCTGTTAAAAAGTACACCATGATTCAATGTTGTTGAACAAATGTGTTTAACCGAATGGTTCAGCCTTGGTTTCTTTGGACCAGAGAAATCTGTTCCTCACAGTTTAAGACTCAAACTGGATTTGAAGGGTTTCACTCTGAGGAGAGGGCAGCCAGCTTCTGGAGAAGTCCTGGTTGTGCCAAACTTCCTCCATTTGAAGACACTGGAGGCCACTGAGCTTGTGGGAACCTTCAGCGCAGCAGCTATGAGCTCTGCAGGACTCGCTGCTGCTAAAAAGCACACACATCCACAGCATGATGCTGCCACCACCATGATTCACTGTTGGGATGGTGTTGGCAGTTCCTTTAACCTCATGGCTTGGTTTCTGCTCTACAAAGACCTCTCTAAAGAGGTATGCACCTTTCCAAACCATGTTCAATCAGTTTAATTTACCACAGGTACGGTACTCAGAAATGAAAAAATAAATAAAAATAAAATGAGAGGAACTGGACTAAATTCAAAATTTTGTTGCAAAAAGTCTGATCGTGTAAAAGAGACAATTCAGTTTTTTTTAATACATTTACCAAAATTTGCTAAACTTGGTTCTGAATTCAACAAAAGAGAGTGTAGATTTTTTCAAGGGGGGTCTCTTTGCAGATTATATTTTGTGTTTGTTTTTTCTTGCTGTTGCATCAAAACAGATTTTTATTTTCATTGTCTCTATGTGTCCCTGTGATGGACTGGAGACCCATCCAGGTGTCCCCTGCCTCTCACACAGTGATGGCTGGACATGGACACCGGTGACCCCCGTGACCCAAAAAGGAAGAAGCAGTTAAAGATGATGATCATTATGATAATGATGGATTAAAAAAACATCCATAATGATGGATGGGTGGATGGGTGGATGAATAGATGGACGAACAAACAAAATTATTATAATTTCTTCTGAATCATATCAAATTGTTCTCTTGAAGTGAAAGTGTTTTAAAAAGGAGATCCTTTGACAAAGGCAAATCTAACTCGTTTTTTCTGTTTTCACATAAAACACTTGTTTTGTCTTTAAATCTCTGTCCTTCCCAGTGGCAACTTTCACAAGCATGTGCACATGTACACTACACACACACACACACACACACACAGATTTCAGGCTTCTGGCTGGTGAGTGCAACAGAGCAGCAGGCTTTATGTAACCCAGTTGGCCCCAGATTCAGTTAGGGTCAAATGAGGACAGTGCGCTCTGTGCAGTTACACACCAATATAGAGAAAAGCCTCTCCATATGCGCACACACACAGACACACACACTCAAAATGCTCACACGGAGGAACACGATGTGTCTTCCACACAGTTAAAGAGTTGAAACTAGGCTGGGACGTCCTGTTCACTTTTGTACTCTCAGCCAATCACTGCTTAGTTCTGTTGCACAACTCTGCGGGCTGTCGCCTCAAGTAACTTGCACCGACTGAGCTGCTGTGTGTGTGTGAGCGTGTGTAATAAAAATGACTAACTTTAGATATTGTGACAAGCAGCAGGATGCAAAATTCATCACAGTGATCAAAAATGAGCTGCTTGCTGATTTGGACAATAAGGTTACTGGGGCAGACTAAATTTACATTTAAAGAACAGAACGTTTAGCTACAATAAACTTTGAGGTATGTTTCATTAAACTTAATAAATGTTGATGTTCATGAACATTTGTAGTAAACGGTCTCATCACACATTTTACACAGTTGTGACCAGAGGTTTCCATCTACTTGTCATGGGCATGAATGTTCATTCATTCAACCTTTATTTATACAGGTTAGTCTCATTGAGCCTCAAGGACTCCTTTACAAGAGAGACCCGTTTTAAACAAAGAACACAGATGAGATAAAGACATCAATAGACAATCATGTAAAAGGCACATAAAATGAAAAATGAATGTAAGAAATTAAATAAAAACAAACAAAAATAGCTACATTATAAAGTGATGTAAAATATTAAAAACAGGAACATGTCTGTGGTGGTTTTTGCCATGAACAGTTATTTAAAATCACTTAGAGGTCAAGGTTGAGAGCTTCAGATATGTTTGCAAGGTGTTCCAGGAAACAGGAGTGGAGTAGAAGAAGGTCCTTTGTCAAGTTCAGTCCACAATGAGGGAACACTGCATGTAATGTCCTGAGAGCGCACGCTGTAGCTGCACTCATGCAGGGACATGTAGGAGAAGATGTATGAAGGCAGCAGACCAAGAAGTGATTTAAAGATGAAAATCAGAGTCCGAGAGTCAGAGTCAGAGAATCTTTATTGTCATTTGCACCGCATGTGGTACATGTGATGAAACGAGATTATGTACACAGGGTCCCAGTTACATTCAACAACAAAATGTAAGAGAAAAACAGTAATAACATCTAGGATTGACTAAGAAAAACATCAACTAGAAATACACTAAGCACTAATGTAATAGAAAAACAAAATCATTACAAACAGACAGCCGCACGAACATGAGTCTGTATGAGCAGATGGTCACAGATGAACACAGCAACAAGAAAACAGATCAGCATCAGCATGATGTGATATTTTGCAGTGATTATTCTTATTATTTATTTATTCATGAGTCTAACAGCCTCAGGGTAGAAGCTGTTCCTCAGTCTAGTGGTTCTACACTTAATGCTCCTCAACCTCCTTCCTGAGGGGAGTGGGGCAAAAAGTGTGTGTGCAGGGTGAGTGGGGTCTTTCATGATGCAGGTGGCCCTCTTCCTGCATCTGGAGGTGTAAATGTCTGTGATGGTGGGGAGACTGACTCCAACAGACTTCTGTGCAGCCTTCACCACTCTCTGTAAAGCTTTTCTTTCTGCAACTGTGCAGCCTCCATGCCACACATTGATGCTGGAGCACAGGATGCTCTCCACTGCACACCTGTAGAAGGAGGTGAGGACCGGTGCTCAGACCAGCTCGTCTCAGTCGTCTGAGGAAGTAGAGTCTCTGATGACCTTTCTTGATCAGGCTGGTGGTGTTGTTGGTCCAGCTGAGGTTATCATTCAAGTGTACACCCAAGTACTTGTAGCTGGAGACCACTTCCACTGCAGATCCACTTATGTTCAGTGGGGTGTGGGTGTGTTTGTTCCTTCTGAAGTCCACAATCATCTCCTTTGTCTTCTTCACATTTATGTGAAGGTTATTGTCTTTGCACCAGCTCTCCAGGTGTTCCACCTCCTGCCTGTAGCTGGACTCATCATTGTTCGTGATGCAGCCCACCACAGCTGTATCATCTGCAAACTTTACAATATGACAGCCTGGATGGGTGGCTGCACAATCATGTGTGAGCAGAGTGAACAGAAGAGGGCTTAACACACATCCTTGAGGAGAGCCAGTGCTGAGGGTTATGGTGGAGGAGGAGAAGTTGTGGATCTTCACGGACTGAGGTCTGTTTGTTAAGAAGTCTAGTACCCAGTTACAAATGGAGGGGCTTAGTCCAAGTGTAAATAGTTTGTCCATCAGGGTTTGGGGGATCATGGTGTTGAAGGCAGATGTGAAGTCCACAAAGAGCATACAGACGTATGAGTCCTTCTGATCCAGGTGGGTGAGAGCAGTGTGGACCACAGAGGAGATTGCGTCCTATGTTGATTGGTTCTCACGGTATGCATACCGTGAGAACCGTGCATACCGAAAATGTGCCATTGTCAGAGTGTGCGCGAAGTTAATGATGATCAATTAACCAGTGAATACAGGGTCCAGTGATGGCTACAGTAGTTACAGCCAGTTATGAATCTTAGTGCACCATTATAGACAGCATCCAACATCTGCAGGGTGCTTGTAGGAGCATTCATGTAAATAATGTCACCGTAGTCAATGGACGGAAGGAAAGTCACAGTTACAAGGCGTTTCCTAGCGTTCAGCATTAAACAGAATCTATTTCTGAAAAATAAACCCAGTTTTTACTCAGAAACAGCAGTGAAGACTACCTATGGGACAGATTTGGTTGGCATGCCGTAGACTGAGGAAGTTCTCTGGACTCCAGAATCCAGGTATAAAATACAATAATTTTCAGTCAGGTCATCTGGACACCATAGCACCACATCTTAGCACCAATATACAGTAACAGTTTTGTTTTTTTCTTCACTTTGGAGTATGCTGCTGGGGGAGAAGCAGTTTTGTTTTGTGTTTCCTCAGACTGATGAAGCCTTCTGAATGGAAGGCGAAAAGTCTCTGCACAAAAAAAAAAAAAAGAAACCGTCCAGATGATCTGACTGAAATTTGGTGGACACATCAAAACAGGTTTCCGAATACACAAAACAGACTAACATTAAGTTTCAAGAGCAACCTTTCCAAGGCCCCAACTTCAAACTGAAAATTTGAGGACTACGATTAAAAGTTGAGTCAGTGCCAGTAATCTAATGTACTTTACCAGTTATGTCAAGATGAGGAATCAAATATTCCACTGTTATGCTGATGACACACAGCTCTACTTGTCATCAAAACCTAACTCCACCCACCCACCCTCCATCCTCACCGACTGTCTCAATGAGCTAAATCACTGGTTTTCTAACAATTTCCTTCAACTAAACAGTAACAAAACAGAAATCATTCTTGTCGGTACCAAAAACTCTATTTCAAAATCAGAACATCTTCTCGTCCCCCTTAACAACTCTCTGCTATCCCCCTCCCCTCAGGTCAAGAGTCTCGGTGTCATCCTCGACACCACTCTCTCCTTCACTTCACACATCAACAATATTACTCGGTCTGCCTATTTCCACCTCCGTAATATTAACCGTCTCCGTCCTTCTCTCACACCCCGCTCCACAGCCATCCTGGTGCACAGTCTTGTGACTTCCCGTATCGATTACTGCAACTCCCTTCTCTACGGCCTCCCCAACAAATCTCTCCACAAGTTACAGATGGTCCAGAACTCAGCTGCCCGTGTCATCACTCAAACCTCCTACTATAACCACATCACTCCTGTCCTGCAGCAGCTCCACTGGCTCCCGGTTAAATCACGCATCATCTTCAAAATTCTACTTCTCACGTTCAAATCTATCCACAACCTTGCCCCTCCTTATCTATCTGACCTCCTACAAATCTCCATCCCATCACGCTCTCTCAGATCCTCCTCTTCGCTACATCTCCATGTACCCTCTGCCCACCTCTCCACCATGGGGAGCAGGGCCTTCACCTGCTCTGCCCCTCACCTCTGGAACGCTCTACCACCAGACCTTCGAAACACCACCTCCCTTTCTCTGTTCAAGACTGCTCTGAAAACACATCTCTTTAGACTAGCTTATCATTAACTCTACTGAATGTATTTTTATTATTTTGCATTTTATAATCCTTTATGTATTTTATATTTCAATTTGTCGCTGATAATGTTTGATCTGTATTACACTGTATTGGTTTGTTAAGTGTCCTTGGGTGTCCTGAAAGGCGCTTTTAAATAAAATTATTATTATTATTATTATTAGAAGTATATCAGAATCCTGTGGTTAAGGTGCAACTTACTGAGTTAAGAGATAACCTGAACATTAGTGAGGAGTATGTATGTATTCATATCTGTCTGTATGTATATTTTTGACCCTGTGTGAAAACAAAGAAAAACCACTATAAATTCGCATTAGTGACCACTATTCTTGTATTATAATGCAATGAAGTTGTATGTAGTATATTAATTTCACATCACATAAACATTTACTTGCCTATAATTCAGTTCACTTTGTGGTCCTTTGATTTCTGAAGTGAGTTTACGTTCTTGTTTTACTCTGATGGGAAATAATAATACTCTTCCAACTATGTCAGAGTAGTTTGATCAATGAGCTGATCCGTCTTTAACTCAGAAGACATGTGTCTGATGAAGACTGAGAATGGCCTTTGACTCCTGAGGAGGCCCAAATGTGCACATATATTAACACACCTGGATGTGCAGATGCAGCATAAGACACAGGAGGGGTAGTTTTACCACAGCAATGTGTTTTCGTGTTGAGTCAGTGTAAACAGATCCTCTTGAAAACTGAGATTTGCTGATGAGGTGGGGAAAAGAGAGAAAGAACAAGAACAGAAGGACAGGTTGGCTGAGGAGAGGAGATGAGGTTGTGTTGATGTTCTTACCTTCGACTCAGGTCAGCCACATGCTCCTGAAGCCAACTGCTGCTGGCCGCTGTGGACAAAAAGGTGCATTTGATGTCAAAGATATCAGTCCAAGCAATTTAACACAACTTCATCAATAGAAGCTCAATCATTGTAAACTTTAGGACCAGTTTGCAAAAAGAAAAGAACAAAATTAACCCCCATTGGCATTGCTCGGCAAAGCAATGCCAGAAAAATGTCTAGATTTTCTTAGAAAAAAAAAAATTAAAAGACGTTTTATGCTTGAACATGTCAAAGGTCAGAGTTAAAAAAAAACTCCTTTAAAAAGGGATAAGAGAAAGAGAAACATCAGCCATTTTAAAAGAAAACTATAAAAAATGAGGACTGTGTCAGATCTGTAATTCAAGGAAAAATATTGTAATCTTGAGTCTTTTACTATGGAAGCGGTTATGTCACATATTTAAAACTAAAATGGATTAGCAGAAATGCTTTTTCATTTCAAAGTCAAGCAGCATTTTTTGACTCATAAATAAAATTTAAAATGAATAATCCAAACTGCATTTTCATTTTCTTCTTCGAGACTGCTCAATTTGTAAATTAATTAAAATGATAAATAAAATAACGTTTAACATTTAATTTTCAAAATATGTCCTAGTAAAAAGTGACCAAAATTCATTTTGAAATGTCAATTTTGAAAATTAAAATGAAATAGCAGAAATGCTTTTTCATTTCAAAGTCAAGCTGCCTTTTTTGTCTCATAAATAAAATTTAAATTAAATCATTTTCATTTTCTAAATCAAGACTGCTCATTGTGTAAATTAATTAAAAAGATAAATAAAATAACGTTTAACATTTAATTTTCAAAACATGTCCCAGTAAAAAGTGACCAAAATTCATTTTGAAATGTCAAATTTGAAAATTAAAATGTATTAGCAAAAAAGCTTTTTCATTTCAAAGTCAAGCTGCCTTTTTTGTCTCATAAATAAAATGAAAAATAAATAATTTTCATTTTCTTCTTCAAGACTGCTCATTGTGTAGCAGAAATGCAAAGGAAACTAAGAACAATTTGCATTTTAATTTTCACTCTCAACCGTGCTCAAAGTGTAACATTAATCAATCTCAGTTGGCAATTCCAAGTGGTTGCTTTACAACGCCCACTGAATCACTGATTGGCTGTTTTAGCAGCAGGAGGAGTTTTAGACAGAGTTTTAGACAGGAAAGTGTCCTGCTGCCGTTGGTTGGTTAAACAGATGTCTCCCTCCAGTGCACGTGCACACACAGCTGCTCCGCTGCAGAGGTTGCAAAGCTATACAGTATATGTTAGTGTTACTGAGTTTAATTTCTGTTAATAACTGATTACAAATCAGCGTACTTTACATGGGCATAGCCAGGATTTTCTAAGGGGCAATTCCTTAAAAGCAAAACTGGAACTACAAAATGCAACATATCCGGTAGTCTAGTGGTGGTCATAAAACGTTTTGCTACATTATGCTCTAGGCAAAAAAGCAGGTTAAGGAAGTCACTGAAGGTTTTATTTTCTAGTAGTATTTATTTTATTATTTATTTTGTTTGTAAGACCATCTCACTTTTGTGTGTGTCTTATGCTTCTATTGGTATATCTTGCTGGTAGGATATACTGTCACAGCATCTGTAAGTTTCAGATATTTTAAGTAGTATTATCTCAAGCAACACCAGGTTGTTAGTCATGTTGAAAAATTCTCTCCTCTGGACCTGAGTTTGAAGTGAAGTGGAACAACAGGCTGAACTGGGTATATTCACTGCAACAAGAATACATTCACAATGTGTCACTTTTTCCACATTTTGTTATGTTACAGCCTTATTCCACATTGTATTAAATTAATCTTTTCCCTCAAAATTCTACACAACATATCCCATGATGACAATGTGATCAAAGATTTTTAAAGATTTTTGCAAATTGATAAAAAATAGAAAACTAAGAAATCAAATGTTATTATTCACATCCTTTATTGATCCACCTTTGGCAGCAATCACAGCCTCCAGTCTTCTTGAATATGATGCTTCATGCTGAGCAGACCTTTCTTTAGACAGTTTGTTCCATTCTTCTTTGCAGTACTTCTTAACACTAGCAAACCCAGGGAAAAAAAAAAACACTAGAACTGCCATGAGTTTGTCAAAATGACAATTCTTCCATGAGCCTGGGGGTGGATATCTTTGTATTTGGGTAAACATCCCCTCCTGAGAATCTTCTCCCAGCATAATCTTCTCCAGTAGGTCAAAACAAAAGACACAAAGAACATTCATTTACATACATCCCCCACAAATTAACCACACATTCCAACAGCATTTCCAACTTGCTTCTACAGAGAGAGAGAGTTGTTTTCACCAGAGACTGCTCTGTAGGTGGGGGGGGCAAGCTTTGATCAAAAATAATGTTACACTGAATTTTATTTTTTTATTTTTTTTCATTCAACCTTTATTTAGTCAGGTAAATCTTATTGAGCCTCGAGGCCAATGAAACACATACATTAAACAATAAACAATAGAAAAGTAGCAAAAACATCCATCCATCCATCCATCCATCCATCCATCCATCCATCCATCTTCTTCCGCTTATCCGGGGTCGGGTCGCGGGGGTAGCAGCCTAAGTAGGGAGGCCCAGACTTCCCTCTCCCCAGCCACTTGGTGCAGCTCCTCCAGGGGAATCCCAAGGCGTTCCCAGGCCAGCCGAGAAACATAGTCCCTCCAGCGCGTCCTGGCTCTTCCTCTGGGTCTCCTCCCGGTGGGACATGCCCGGAACACCTCCCCAGGGAGGCGTCCAGGAGGCATCCTAACCAGATGCCCGAGCCACCTCAACTGGCTCCTCTCGATGTGGAGAAGCAGCGGCTCTACTCCAAGTCCCTCCCGGATGACTGAGCTTCTCACCCTATCTCTAAGGGAGAGTCCAGACACCCTGCGGAGAAAACTCATTTCAGCCGCTTGTATCCGAGATCTTGTTCTTTCGGTCATAACCCAAAGCTCATGACCATAGATGAGGGTGGGAACGTAGATCGATCGGTAAATTGAGAGCTTTGCCTTTTGACTCAGCTCTCTCTTCACCACGACAGACCGGTACAGCGCCCGCTTCACTACGGACACTGCACCTATCCGCCTATCGATCTCACGCTCCAGTTTTCCCTCATTCGTGAACAAGATCCCGAGATATGTAAACTCCTCCACTTGGGGCAGGACCTCCTCCCCGACCCGGAGAGGGCATGCTACCCTTTTCCGGCTCAAGACCATGGCCTCGGATTTGGAGGAACTGATCCTCATCCCGGCCGTATCACACTCGGCTGCAAACCGCTCCAGTGAAAATTGTAAATCACGAACTGATGAAGCCAGTAGGACCACATCATCTGCAAAAAACAGAGAAGCGATTCTAAGGTCACCAAAACAAATCCTCTCAACACCTTGGCTGCGCCTAGAAATTCTGTCCATAAAAGTTATGAACAGAATCGGTGACAAAGGGCAACCTTGGCGGAGTCCAACTTTTACCGGAAACGAGCCTGACTTACTGCCGGCAATGCGGACCAAGCTATTTATATATATATATATATATATATATATATATATATATATATATATATATATATATATATATATATATATATATATATATATATATATATATATATATATATATATATACTTATACAGGTAGTCCCCGACTTACGAGCGCTCTGACCTACGAGCATCCGGACTTACGAGCTGGCAAATTTTTGGAAAAAACGCAAAAAATACTGAGTTTTTCTGTGTTTTTTCACCACAGTCCGTTAGCTAAACATGTGGATACAGGTTTCCGATCATTTTTATGCACTCATAAGCGGTTTTTCGATGAAAAACGAGTGTTTGTAGTCGCGCTAGCAAAACCGTTCCAACTTACGAGCGAAATTCCGGACTTACGAGACACGTGGCGGCCGTTCCAAATTACGAGATTTCCATGTTACGAGCGCCTCGTTGTAACGGAACTCGCTCGTAAGTCGGGGACTACCTGTATGACATAAAGTGCTCTGTTAGCAAAATATAACCACAAGTAAACCTGCAGTCTGACAGCAAAGTGCTCTGTTAGCAAAATATAACCACAAGTAAACCTGCAGCCTGACTGCAAAGTGCTCTGTTAGCAAAATATAACCACAAGTAAACCTGCAGTCTGACAGCAAAGTGCTCTGTTAGCAAAATATAACCACAAGTAAACCTGCAGTCTGACTGCAAAGTGCTCTGTTAGCAAAATATAACCACAAGTAAACCTGCAGTCTGACTGCAAAGTGCTCTGTTAGCAAAATATAACCACAAGTAAACCTGCAGCCTGACTGCAAAGTGTTCTGTTAGCAAAATATAACCACAAGTAAACCTGCAGCCTGACTGCAAAGTGCTCTGTTAGCAAAATATAACCACAAGTAAACCTGCAGTCTGACTGCAAAGTGCTCTGTTAGCAAAATATAACCACAAGTAAACCTGCAGTCTGACTGCAAAGTGTTCTGTTAGCAAAATATAACCACAAGTAAACCTGCAGTCTGACAGCAAAGTGCTCTGTTAGCAAAATATAACCACAAGTAAACCTGCAGTCTGACTGCAAAGTGCTCTGTTAGCAAAATATAACCACAAGTAAACCTGCAGTCTGACAGCAAAGTGCTCTGTTAGCAAAATATAACCACAAGTAAACCTGCAGTCTGACAGCAAAGTGTTCTGTTAGCAAAATATAACCACAAGTAAACCTGCAGTCTGACAGCAAAGTGCTCTGTTAGCAAAATATAACCACAAGTAAACCTGCAGTCTGACTGCAAAGTGCTCTGTTAGCAAAATATAACCACAAGTAAACCTGCAGTCTGACAGCAAAGTGTTCTGTTAGCAAAATATAACCACAAGTAAACCTGCAGTCTGACTGCAAAGTGTTCTGTTAGCAAAATATAACCACAAGTAAACCTGCAGTCTGACTGCAAAGTGCTCTGTTAGCAAAATATAACCACAAGTAAACCTGCAGTCTGACAGCAAAGTGCTCTGTTAGCAAAATATAACCACAAGTAAACCTGCAGCCTGACTGCAAAGTGCTCTGTTAGCAAAATATAACCACAAGTAAACCTGCGGCCTGACTGCAAAGTGCTCTGTTAGCAAAATATAACCACAAGTAAACCTGCAGTCTGACATACCACTTATAAATATATATATACATATA
>JBBPBX010066749.1:0-15000 GCA_038048925.1 Garcialebias charrua
CCGCTTGGCCTTGTGGTACGGACACAACAATCTCACTCTCAACGTGGAGAAGACAAAGGAGATTGTCGTGGACTTCAGGAAGAGGGATGCCCAACATGCCCCTCTGACCATCAACAGCACCGCAGTGGAGAGAGTAGACAGCACCAAGTTCCTGGGAGTGCACGTCTCAAAGGACCTGTCCTGGAGCAGGAACACTGCAGCACTGGCCAAGAAGGCTCACCAGCGTCTCTACTTTCTCCACAAGCTGAAAAGGGCTGGAGCTTCAACCCCCATCATGTGCACCTTCTACAGAGGTGCCATAGAAAGTGTCCTGACCAGCTGCATCACTGTGTGGTTTGGTGCATGTACTGCATCCTGCCGCAAGAGCCTCCAGCGCATCATGAGAGCAGCTGAGAAGATCGTCGGCACCTCCTTCCCCTCACTGCAGGACTTACACAGCAAACGCCTCACTCGGAAAGCCCACTGCATGGCAGGTGATCCCACACACCCACTACACAGCCGCTTTAGACTGCTGCCATCAGGGAGGAGACTGAGGAGTCTCCAGGCTCGAACCAGCAGACTGAGAGACAGCTCTGTTCATCAGGCAGTAAGGATGCTAAACACTCTGCCTGCTCTGCCTCCCCTCCCATTTGAACTGCCTTAACACAAAAACTTTCTCACACATTACCACACAACACAAAGATTTTAACACTGGACTCTGTGTCATCAAACGGGTTATTCACTAAACTCTCAGTCATGTGCTCATTCAGTTTGCACTACTTCTCATATTTGCACTGTTTGTATTACATTACTGCCTATAGTCATACTACTGTTTATATTCACTGTTTACATTAATACTGTTTACATTTATTACTACTGTTTACATTTACACTACTTTTATATCTACACTACTGCTGATACATATACAGTATTCTCTGACTAGCCTTATTTAAGGATGCCCAATGTGCCTTACTGCATATGCCACTTTGCCTCTATACCAACATCAACTACCTCATACATATACTGTGTACATTAACTCATATGCTGCTTTGCCACTCTTTGCAAATGTCAATGCTAGAACCTTCAGTTTATTTTATAGATACACTTTATATACTTTTTATACTACTATGCAATAACTCAGGACAGTATTACACTTTTATCATTTCATTTTATGCTTATGTTCATTAAATGTTTAGTGTTTTCGTGTTGGTGTAACTGTCAGGACAGTGTTACACTTTTACTATTTTATGCTTATGTTTATTAAATGTTTTAGTGTTTTAGTGTTTAAATGGTTACTTTTGCACCGAGGGACTGAGAGAGAAATGCAATTTCAATCCTGTTTATGTCCTGTACATATTGCAGTTCTGACAATAAAAGTTGACTTTGAAACCTCACATCTTCCACAAAGTGCTAAGGTGAATCTCTGCCACAGACAGTCCTGCATTTGGAGATTCATCACAGATGAGTGAGGACGTCGCTTTCCTCTGCTGTGACTGACTCTTAAAATGACTGAAGGACACTGAAACTGTCATACAGAAGCAGATCATGGTATTTATGATGCATACCTCTGGTAATTGTAGTTTCTTTTATTATTAAGGTTCTTATGTTATCATTGTTATCAATTTTAACTTTTTAACATTTTTGAATTTGTTTTGCTCATGAATAAACAGTTTTTAAGCAACAACTTATGTGGATATTTTGTGTGTGCTCTATTTAGACCTGTTGTACATATCTGTATTGCGGGTTTGAACCAGATCTGGGCCGCGTTTTGAGATTCGACTTACTCTACTGGGCCGGACCTGGGCCAAATCCGCCTAAAAATGAAATGAGGATGCCGCATCTGGGCCGCATCTGGCCCAAATTTGCCTAAAAACTAAACAAGGATTCCGTATCTGGGCCGCATTTGGGCCGAATGCAGTAGTTTTGTAGCACTTCTGGCCCACCTCCGGCCCAGATCCAATCCAGATCCGCAATCCACATCTGGGCCAGTTTTGGCCCGTTGGACAAAAAGACACCGGGCCGGATCCATTTTACAAATGCGGGCCAAATGTTTTCATACATTTGGCCCAGATCCGGCCCACATAACTTTTGCTGTCTGGGCTGCTTCAGACTGCTGCCATCAGGAAGGAGACTGAGGAGTCTCCAGGCTCGAACCAGCAGACTGAGAGACAGCTCTGTCCATCAGGCAGTCAGGATGCTAAACACTCTGCCTGCTCTGCCCCCCCTCCCATTTGAACTGCCTTAACTCTAAAACTTTCTCACACATTACCACACAACACAAAGATTTTAACACTGGACTCTGTGTCATCAAACGGGTTATTCACTAAACTCTCGGTCATGTGCTCATACAGTTTGCACTACTTCTCATACTTGCACTAATGTTTGTATTACATCACTGCCTATAATCATAATACTGTTTACATTCTCTGTTTACATTTATTAATACTGTTTACTTTTATTACTACTGCTTACATGTAATTACTACTGTTTACATTTTCACTACTCTAATATCTACACCACTGCTGATACATATACAGTGTGCTCTGAACGGTCTTATTTAGGGATGCCCAATGTGCCTTACTGCATATGCCACTTTTTGCCTCTATAACGACATCAACTACTACCTCATACATATACTGTGTACATTAACTCATACGCTGCTTTGCCACTTTGCAAATGTCAATGCTAGAAACCTTTAGTTTATTTTAGTTATACTTTTTATACTCTTTTTTTTATACTAGTATGCAAAAAACTCAGGACAGTATTATGTTCATTAAATGTTTAATGTTTTAGCTTTAGAGTTGGTGTAAATTTTATGTTCATTGAATGTTTAATGTTTTAGTTTTAGAGTTGGTGTAAATTTTCATACTCTTATACCACTATGCAAAAACTCAGGACAGTGTTAGTTTTACTATTTTATGCTTATGTCTATTATTATATGTTCAGTGTTTCAATGTTTAGATGTTTACTGTTGCACCGAGGGACTGAGAGAAACGCAATTTCGGTCCTGTGTATGTCCTGTACAGTACATATTGCAGATCTGACAATAAAGTTGACTTTGACTTTGACTTGACTTTGATGTTTGGGGATATGCTAGACGGGATATGCATGCTAACTTTAACTAGACGAGACCCCGTAAACAACTGCACCACTTTGACATATATCCACCAATCCCCAACAGAACACATCCAGGCTCGTTCCGCCCTAATCACATTGTTAAAGGCAAAGGTGGGCGTCAGACCGCTAGGGAGTGCTAAAGCGCTAATCCGCTTATAGCGGACCTAAACAATTTGTTAGCTTTACAGCGGATTGACTAACTTTTATAATTCATAAGCGGATTTGCGCTATTTTTATTTAAAATGCAGTACCGCTAATAACTAATTATCTATCAGTAAAAACGAAAAAACTTATTTACGGGCTCTTAAATCAACCGGACGACTGCTAACAGACCATATCCTGTCAGCGCCGGATGTGGTCCGTGACAAAAAAGCGTCCCCCTCAGTCTCTTGGCTAGAGAGAGCGCAGTTAGCAGCCAGTGTGTTACTCTGCAGCCTTATTGCTTGTTTTCGAAGAGTCAGACGAAGAGTTTTTAACATGGAGGGTGAACTTATGGATGTTTCTCAGCGGCCTACGCGACGCGTCTGGATTTAAAAAAGTAGTTCGCCATTTGCCCTCTTCAAAATGGCGGCAGCCACAGAAGCTAAGGACTTTCCAAGAAAACACGGTAAAAACAATTATTTCTTTGCTGAGAAAAAATATATTTCTTAGCTGACTATAGCACAAGGTTTTTCTGAGCTTAAACATTTCACGAAATGGTCAAATCTGTTGGATTTAAAAAAGTAGTTCGCCATTTGCCCTCTTCAAAATGGCGGTTAGCGCGTTAGCATTAGCTCCGCTAGCTTTGCTAATACATAAGCGCGTTTGAAATTGCGGACATAAATAAATTAATAAGTGCTTTAGAAATAGCGGAACTAATTTTTGGATTAGCGCTACCCAACACTGGTTAAAGGTTACCATTGTTTTAAATTCACAACAACAGACCCAAAGGTTAATTATGGGGAGATCAACCACGATTGGTGCAACATTACTGAGAACGTAGATACTACTATTGAACAAAACCAACGTATAGGTACTTGGGCCAGAGAAGGATTATATTATTGTTGCCGAGGTCAGAGCTTATCTGTTAAAATCCCTGAAAAAACAATTGGACTTTGTGCACTAGTTCGTTTGGTAGCCCCACTCACGCTCATAGGCCACCAATGCATTCCACAAAGTATCAGACGGAAGCGAGAAATATCTTTCGATCCTTATGCTGACTCTAAAACTTATATTAATGCGATCGGCGTTCCACAAGAAGTCCCAGACGAGTATAAATTAGCTGATCCCGTCGCTGCAGGCTTTGAAAACTTGCCCATCATAGGAGCTATTTTTCCTGTAACAACTAACAAAAACGTGGCCAGAATAAATTTTGTTCATTACAACGTCCTACGTCTAACTACAGGTAGTCCCCGACTTACGAGCGCTCTTACTTACGAGGTCCCGGACTTACGAGTGTAAAGGATTATGAGGAGGTCAATATTAAAACTGACCTCTTTACCTTAATTAATTTACTTATTCAGATTGAATAGTAATTTCACGGATTCTTTCTTTTTCAGTTTACCCAATATTTCTGTGATCTTTATGATGGATAAATAAATAAAGCCATTAAGTGACAGAGACGTTAACTTAGTTTGATATGTCAAAGACACTATCATTTATTTAAAATAAATCAACTAAATTAACACCATTACACTTGATTGACATGATTTCACTTTCTTTCAATTTAACACGTCAGCACAGTTAAATTTAACACAACAGACTTCAATACTGGATGTTAAACATATTTAGTCTGAGGGCTCTTTAACTTAAATATAGTTTCCAGATAGATTGAGAGGGATAAGGGAATAGGAGGAAAGATAGAGAGATGGTTTACAGGAAATTGTCTTGAGCATGTTACCAAAAGTGACACTTCCCATCCGACTTCTGCTAAAATCCAGGTACGTTTGTAAACAGCTCTTTACCTTCGACGACGAGTCTGATAAAGAAATGACACCAGCCTTTCAGATGCACAGAGTCCTTCAGGCCCAGCACGTCCGAGCTGGTTCTAGTTTACTTTCAACGTCTCCTGGGTTCCGCGTTGGTCATCAGAAAATGCGTCAGCTCCTGGCCTCTGACTTCAAGATAAACTTATTCCAGGAAGGAATAAACAAAGTTTTGAGCTTACGCTCGTTCGAGGTGGACTCATAACAGCAGGTTATCAGTCCTTAGCTGGATGACGAGTCCTTAGCGTGTGACTGAGTTCATCCAGCTCTTTGGGAAAAAGTTCACATCTCTTTGAAGCTCCCAGCAGACTCATCAGTTCCAGCAACAGCTTAGAACTTTAAGGAAGGATCCGAGATGAGAGAAACTTGTCTCTTTTTCATTGGTCCGTGGACCAGTCAAGCAGTTCACTTGCCGTTATCACGACCCAAGGTTACAACCAGAGCAGAGGGAGATTTGTTTAGGAAAAGACAGAGAAAGCTGGAGCCCTTCTCATGAAAAACAACGGATTAACTGTCTTCTGACTTTCTAAACAAAACGGTCGGGCCTCTGTGACCCGAGACTTCAACTTTAACATAGCAGGAGTGACACAGTAATGTTTCACATTAAAAGAATAACATAGCATAACATATATCATGAAAATGACAAAAGTTATTCTTTTGATTACATTAGAATAAAATCAAAGATAGAAATAGTCTCTTTTGGTGACTATATTCTCAGATTACAACTAATGGAATAATTTGTAGTAAATGTCTTGCTTTACTGAGAGGTCAGTAAAGGTCATCTCTGGAACAGTTCAAAAATACACAGGTGTATCAAAGTGGACACGGTCATGCCCACTACATCTCCCCCCTTTTGGAAGCCATCGCCAGTCCTTGGGGATGGGGTCCAACACGAAAGGAACATTGAACTGTCTCTGATCTTGAAGTAATCCAGCAAGTGGAAAAGAAAAATCAAAATTATAATCCCATAAAGTTTTTTGGAACTTCCATACTGTTCGGAGGTAATCCCATTGCGGTAAGCTTTTAATCCCTTGGAAAACTGAGTCTGTTAACTCTTGGAAAACAAAGTCTGTGATCCCTTGGAAAACAAAGTCTTATAATCCACAGCGGTAATTCCACAGCAGTAATTCCACAACGGTTAGTTTTGTTGATTGATCAGCAACAATTGTTTTCATAATCAGCATGTAGAGGGGATCCCTCGATTGACGCAGAGGAGGCGACCCTTGGATGAAGGTTGAAGACCAAGCGTTGGAGCTGCAGGTCCCCACATCGAAGGTTGTTGGCTGGTTGGTTTCCAGTCAGTGCCACTCTGGTTCTATGTGTCATGCAATTATGTGGTTTTTTAGGTGGGCTTATGATTGGGATTTTACATTAGGCCCTACCTATATGCACCTGGTATGTAAGCTATCATGGTTTAGATCAGCTACAATTACCAATTAAGGGGTGGATCAATTCTGTAAAATTAGATATAGGGATCTATACCTATAAAATTTTGGAGGGCTTCTGTAACGAAGGCCTCTAATTCCAAACTATTCCTCCATTCATTACTTAGTTTAGGTTAAACTAAAATAGAAAAATGAAATATAGTTTGATCTAAATGTCTGTTGTCTTTTAGACGAACGACGTAGGATTTGGTATTCCTAATAAATTTTGAAGTCTATGGCGAGACTCATCAAAATGAATAGACAATCTAGAATAGAAACGATCGAATCGGTTCAATTTAGAAATTGTGAGACCAGTGTAGTTTATGGTACCTTGAGTAGCTTTAAACTACATTGACTCTTCGACGATTGAGATTTAACAAAACGAACTGCATGTTGGCATAGTTAAATCCATATCATTCATTAACCAATGTTAATACAAAACCTTTTTGGCTGGGAGTGTTCAGAACCAAACAATATCTCAACTAATGACAACAGTAATGACTAAACAACAAGGAAACAACGTTTCACTGCTTCGACACACTCTTGTCGTCAGATTCCAAAGTGCAACACACAAGAAAACAGGTCTCAACTTTATGACCGAGGTCAAATTAAATCTCGTGGATTTAAACGGTTGTTAAGGTTAGTTTTTTGTTGTGGGTTTTAGGCTTAGCGTTTCTAAGTTCAAATTGGACAATGCGACTTATAGGGTGGGAAATATGGTAGTTTAAACCTGATTAGTTTATTTACTAACTTGTGTTTGTACGACCTTATTATCCCATGAAGTCGGTGAGTTTGTGAGATCTTTGTCTTTTGTGGATTCATTGAACGCCTTGTAAGGTTTGATCTGATTTCGATGTACCCATTTAGCAATTGGCTCTTTGCGGCCTTTGCTGATTTTGATTTCGTAGACGACTGAGGACACTTTGTCTGTTATCAGATGAGGTCCAGTCCACCTGGGCATTAGTTTGCGGGCGAGAGTTCCGGTCTCGGACCCTCCTTTCCCGGTTGCTGGGGCGAACGTATAGTACCAGACTCTGTCTCCCACTTGGAGTTCATTGTGAGAGGCCTTCTGGTCGTAGTACGCCTTGCGTCCTTCAGCGGATTTTTCCAGGTTTTTCTGGGCGAAAGCAAAAGTGTTTCTGAGGTGTACATTCAAATCTTTGTCTTTGGCATGGCCTAACATCACCCCCCTTTGGTCATGGGGGACCACGATCACAGGTGAGGACGTCCGTCCATGGGCACAAGTTAGGATGCCACCGTTTAGTTTAAGCTGTTCGCGCAGCTGAGAGAAGACGGTACACAGGAATCGTTTAGGTTTTGGCCAACGTATCTTCTTACGTTTACCTCTTTCCGTGTAATTCAGGTGTGTCACAACTGTCGGCGCAGTCGCAGGTGTGTCTGATTGTACAGACTGCGACGGGTCACTGTCGTTGTGTGTGTCTTCCCACCTCTCGACTGAAGAGGGGCTCTTTGAGTCTGTAAAAACTATGTCATTTCTGATTAGTTCTAGACACAAATGTTCCTGAACCAAGGCTTCATCGAAAGCTTGGCTGATTGCCGAATTACCTGTCTCAGAGGACAGTACAGCGTCATCGGTGTGGGGTCCGTGGATCTCCACACCTTTCACTACCTGTGGTAGGCAGTGGTCAGTGAGTGCTGAATGTGACAGCTCACAGAGGAGGTTCTCTTGTTGGGCCAGAGTTTAGTCCAACTTTTGAGTCTCTTCTGTCTCACCTGTAGTTGAAGGTTCACTTACCGGGCTCTCGTCCTCGGATGAGGAGTCCCTTGTGTCCTCTGCGGTACCTGCGGTTAGGCAGTCTGTATGTCACTCATTGTCCCAGTTTGGTCATCCTCTGTATCATTCAAGTTTTCAAACAACCAACTTACATCAGAGCTTGGAGGTTTGATGCCTTTTTCCTGGAACGTTTGCGACCTGTTGCATGTCTCGGACTGTTTCTCCCCAGGTGCAGATCCACGTCTCAGGGGTCCCTTCCGGGCCCACCCTGGTTTCGGGCGTCCTGTAGAGCTAACACCCACCTTAAGTTGTTTTTTAGTTTGAAAATCTTCTTTAATCTCGCCTTTTTTAGGACTGGAATCCAGCTCCAGCGAGTGGGATTTGACCGCTTCACCTGGGGACACCTGTAAGGGTGTTTTGATTTGCATGTTAGCTTCAAAGACATTCACAGCACACTGTTTTATTTCTTCCATGGTTTGCTTTTTTGGATTAACCATGGTGAGCAGCTGAAATCTTATCTCAAAGACGAGATGTAAGAAGAAAGACCACTTAAAGTCTTCATCTTCTTCCATGCCTGGTGTATATTTGTCAACAAAATGAGCTTTGAGAAGCCTGTCGTAAAATATCAAAGGATGTTCACCTGCTTCTTGCCACGTGTACCTGTCAACTGAGCAGTCACCACCTTGGCTCATTCTAAGCCGTTTTGGGGCCCTGATGGAGCGGACCCTCTCACTTGTTTCACCCTGTTTAACGTCCATTACAGTATTGTATTGATTTTTTGTGAAAAAATCAAATAAGATCGTTCTCATGTTAGTGTTTGCAAATAAATATTCACTTTTAATGCACTGAGTTAACTAAACTAATCAGCTGTGGTTTACGCATTTCACTGTGTAATAAGTATTCATAGGTACCTTTTTCTGCAGGTTTTTACCCTCAATGAAATTAGGAAAAGTTAAATGCACTCTAAATGCAGTGTTAACTTTAAATAGAACTTATGTTCAAACAACAGTTACTAACTAACCAAAGCCTGATTTCCGTCTTTTCACTCAAACGCTTATAAAAGAGGGCTGACTTAAATGCAATGATTTCACTAAAATGTGACAGGATGCTGCTCGAGCATGCCTTAAAAAGATGTCTTGCAGTCTCAGTGAACTGATTTTTTACTGCATTTGACAGTTATCAGGAGTGAAAAAGGACTTTCTGTTCGTTATTTTAAACAATTTTTGTATTTAAAATAAACTGGAGTGTTTATGTGTGCTCAGCTTAACAGTAAAGATGTTACTCTAAATAAAAATCAGTGATTTTTATCAATTTGTAGTCCTGTGACATGTTCAAATCTGTTCTGCTACCTTTGCTTTGATTTTGTTTGAATCAATAAGATGGTATTTATTATAGTGTATGCAAATAAATGTTTTCTTAGCGGTGAGTTATTTAACTAAAACAGCTTTCTGGTTTTATTCTTGTAATCTATAAACAAGTCTTTCATACATTTAGTACCTTTTTATTTATTTTAGGTTTTACCTTCAATGAAAAATGTTGTAAGTTAAAGCCTTTGTGGCCGTATTAACTTAATAGACTTATCTTTTAAAACAATTACCATTAAACCACGCTTAATTTTTCTGTCTTTCACTCAAACGCCTTTTTAAAGATTTCAAATAAATGCAATGTTCACACTAAAATGTTAGCAGATTCCTGTTTTATATTGCTCCAAGAGAATGTATTTCAGATTCGTAAAACTGTTTTGAGTTGCTACATTTATCTGGAGTGAAAAATGTACTTTTGTTTCTTATTTTAAACTTTTTATTTAAAATAAACTGGAGTCATTAGTCGCACACAGAAAAACGTTAAAAATGCAATTTTTAACTAAAAGTGTACAGTGTACACCAATTCTGTGTAAAATTCAGAGATGTGAAGAGCTTAATGTGGAAATGCTCTGTGCTCCATCATTTTGTTCTTTGATTTAATGTGAAAATCAAATAGAAGATGCTTATTTGAAAGTTCTTTGAAATCTCTGGTATTAAAAATAAGCAAAAATGTTTGTCTGCATTGCACCTCTGTTATTCTACTATTTATTTAAAATAGACAGGAGTTTTGTTTGTGTACAGAACAATTTTACAGGTGGTGTTTCTACCATAAAAATGCTGACTTTTTATGATGTTTTATGAGAAAACTCATCTGTTAACGTCTTTTAACCAACAGGGGGCAGCTTCAAGTCTTAATGTTATCACGAGGAGACTGATTTTTCTATTCAGTATTTAAACTAAAAACAACCTTTTAGAGTTAGTTTCTAGTGTGTCCGTGATAATTGCTCGAACCACGTTCTTGTCAGAGACAAATTTATGTTGTTAGACAGTGTAGATGGCTTCAAATGAGTTTTTAAACTTCTAGTGAAACCTCCGTTCGCCTTGTGTGTGTGAACTGCTTGTCACCCAAAGTGCACCTGGAAATGACGACAAAAATAGGCGGGTCGACGCAGCGCGTCACCAGCTCTCGTACTTGAGTGAGGCGGAGCTCGCTACAAAGATACGTGACGTCAACCAATCAATCACAGCGCTTGTAGTACCATTCTCAAGCATTCATGGTGAATGTAGTTTTCCTACCTTCGACCAATGCAGTGCCGGAAATGACGACGAAGTGGGTTGGTCGCAACAGCGTGCGTTCCCAATTCAGCGAATCAGCGCTCGCTACGAGAGTGATTGACATCTCACAGCCCTCGTTTATCCAATCACAGCTCATAAACAAAACGTGTATGACACGTCGTTTTAACGTTAGCTTAGCACAGCAGAGCACAACTTTATAGACTCTTAATCATCTCAAACGCTTCAAATTAACTCCCCAAAACTCTGAAACATGGCAATCACATTTAAAACAGGCACAACTTAGCTACGCCTAGTAAGACAGCACTTCAACTGCAACACAACACGGACTCCCTCGGAGCCGCGTTCAGGTCGGTTCCGACCACTTTAAAGGAGCAGAATTCGGGTTTCACGAACCACTATCCGACAACGTTCTAACAGTAATATGCTTCTTTGACCTGCTCTAACATGTAAAAATACCAGCACAGCAATCTTGTTGATGTTAATAATAGCTTTTCAGGCACTATGACACGGCGGTCATTTTGCAGTGAGATTGCCTCAGCTTGTGCACAACGTAATCTGGACCGGGTCCTTATCAGAACCACCAGACACTTCCAACACAGCGTGACAGATCCCCACCAAACTACTTATAGCGTTTCAAAAGTTGAACAAATAACAATTTCAGCTTCAAATGTCATTAACTGCAGTCCTGCAATCGTTCTGAACACTTTTCCAGCCAAAATAATTAATCTGTTAGAGTCTAAAACTTGGATCCTAATATGCAAACATGACGTTACAGTTCATGAGAGACCACAGATATCAATAAACTTTCAGAAACACGTACGAGGCCACCAGATGTAAAGGATTATGAGGAGGTCAATATTAATACTGACCTCTTTACCTTAATTAATTTACTTATTCAGATTGAATAGTAAATTCACGGATTCTTTCTTTTTCAGTTTACCCAATATTTCTGTGATCTTTATGATGGATAAATAAACAAAGCCATTAAGTGACAGAGACGTTAACTTAGTTTGATATGTCAAAGACACTATCATTTATTTAAAATAAATCAACTAAATTAACACCATTACACTTGATTGACATGATTTCACTTTCTTGTAATTTAAAACGTCAGCACAGTTAAATTACAACACAACAGACATAAATACTGGATGTTAAACATATTTAGTCTGAGGGCTCTTTAGCTTAAATATAGTTTCCAGCTTAGAAATGGAGATGGAGAAATTTAAGAAGGAGAGGTTAAAGGAGGAAGTTATTTATCTTGAGGGTAACCAGAAATGACACTTCCCATCCGACTTCTGCTAAACCCCAGGTACGTTTGTAAACAGCTCTTTACCTTCGACGACGAGTCTGATAAAGAGATGACACCAGCCTTTCAGATGCACAGAGTCCTTCAGGCCCAGCACGTTCGAGCTGGTTCTCGTTTACGTTTTCAACGTCTCCTGGTTTCGCGTTGGTCATCAGAAAATGCGTCAGCTCCTGGCCTCTGACTTCAAGATAAACTTATTCCAGGAAGGAATAAACAAAGTTTTGAGCTTACGCTCGTTCGAAGTGGACTCATAACAGCATGTTATTAGTCCTTAGCTGGATGACGAGTCCTTAGCGTGTGACTGAGTTCATCCAGCTCTTTGGGAAAGTTCACATCTCTTTGAAGCTCCCAGCAGACTCAATCAGTTCCAGCAACAGCTTAGAACTTAAAGAAGGATCAAAGAGAGGAGTGAGGCTTGTCTCTTTTTCATTGGTCCGTGGACCAGTCGAGCAGTTCACTTGCCGTTATCACGACCCAAGGTTACAGCCAGAGCAGAGGGAGATTTGTTTAGGAAAAGACAGAGAAAGCTGGAGCCCTTCTCATGAAAAACAACGGATTAACTGTCTTCTGACTTTCTAAACAAAACGGTCGGGCCTCTGTGACCCGAGACTTCAACTTTAACATAGCAGGAGTGACACAGTAATGTTTCACATTAAAAGAATAACACAGCATAACATATATCATGAAAATGACAAAAGTTATTCTTTTGATTACATTAGAATAAAATCAAAGATAGAAATAGTCTCTTTTGGTGACTATATTCTCAGATTACAACTAATGGAATAATTTGTAGTAAATGTCTTGCTTTACTGAGAGGTCAGTAAAGGTCATCTCTGGAACAGTTCAAAAATACACAGGTGTATCAAAGTGGACACGGTCATGCCCACTACACGAGCATGCATCTCATAAAAAATACAAAAAAAGTTGTTTTTTTAAACTTTTTTTTATTATATATAAATGAATACATGTACAGTACTGGAAAGTCACCAAGCACTTAGCCTATCCTAACATAGTTTTTAAAGATGAAGGAATGAGTTGAATTGTCTCCCTTTCACATAAAGTGAAAGTAGCTCCCTTTATGTGAATGGAGCCTGCAGGGAGGAGGGACACAATTCAACTGACTCCTTAACTGTGTTAGGATAGGCTAAGTGCTTGGTGACTGTACAGTACTGTACATTTATCTATTTATAAATAAAAAACAATAAAAAATAAAAATACTGTATATACAGTACTGTATATTTTTAATAAATAGATAAATGTACAGTACTGTACAGTCACCAAGCACTTAGCCTATCCTAACACAGTTTTTAAAGATGAAGGAGTGAGTTGAATTGTCTCCCTCCTCCCTGCAGGCTCCATTCCCATAAAGGGAGCTACTTTCACTTTATGTGAAAGGGAGACAATTCAACTCATTCCTTCATCTTAAAAAACTGTGTTAGGATAGGCTAAGTGCTTGGTGACTGTCCAGTACTGTAATGTATTCATTAATAAAAATAAATAAATAAAAATAAAATAATAAAAATATTATTATTATTTTTATTTTTTTTACTATGTGATCCTACCGTAAACACCGGTGTATAATACGCTTTGGCCAATATTTGGAAATAAATCAGAAAAATCGGTAGATAATACGCTTCGGTGTTTAATACGCGCTGCTGTGACAGTCTTTTTTATGGCCATTAGATGGCGCCAGGATACGCCTCCAGGTACAGTCTGCAGGTAAACAGACTACAGGGTGCATTAGCGCCCATAGCGGCCGAAACTGGTACTGCACCATTTTTAGGCCAAAATGAAAAAGCGAATCAGAGCCAAAAATGGGTCTAAAAATATGGGAAAAAATCTGTAGATAATACGCTTCGGTGTATAATACGCAGGACATTCAAATGAGCAATAAAAGTGCGTATTATACACCGGTGTTTACGGTACTTACGAATTTTTGACATACGAGCGCCCCCTAGGGACGGAACTCGCTCGTAAGTCGGGGACTACCTGTATGTTTTTAATTTCATGTGTACAGCACTTTGTTGCAGCTGTGGGTTTTTTAAATGGCTTTATAAATAAAGTATAATTGTTATTTTTATGTTTTAGTTCAATTTTTAGTGTATTTGCGATCGCTCCCAACGCGCAGCCGGCAGAAATAAAACGAGCAGACCGCCGGCGTATAGGGACCGGCGGCAACGGGACCCTCTTCTGGCGCGATGGAGCGGAGCTTCAACTGTACAGCCTCGCTGCAGCCTCGCAGCAGCCTCGCAGCAGCGAGGACCTTCTCCTTACGGATTAATTTACGGGAGACACTTGGTGAACTTTGTGTTGTCTTGACTGGAACAGCGATAACTCCCAAAATCGCCGCGTGCAACGAGCGGAGCTGGCGAACACCGGAAGAGGAACAAGCTAACATTAGCATCGGATTCGGGTGGTCTAATGCTAAAAGGAGCAGCAAATTGCGGCGCGCTCAGACGGGTTTCGGTAAGTTATCTTAAGCTAGCACTAACAGTAAGTCAAATGAGTAATAAAAAAAGAGCTAATTTTAAAACAACAACACATTACAGATACTGGCTGTTGCAGAGGGCGTAAACAGATCTTTGAAGGGCGTGGACTTCAGAACTCAGTATCAGAAACCGGTCGTTCAAAACGAAAGTTAAAAATGGCAGAATTAAAAAGGGTATAATTGATTATCTAAGAATTATTTTGTGTATTAAAATGAATTAATATTGTCAAGATAGCACACAGACGTAACATAAAAATTTTAAAGACCTATATGTGGTCCCCTTTAATAGGAATTTTCTTCTCTGTAGGTGACACGGATATAAACCCATCCATAATAATAGGCTTGAAAATGTCCCCCTCGCATGGCATCTCAGTGGAAGGTGAC
>JBBPBX010066750.1:0-19588 GCA_038048925.1 Garcialebias charrua
TTTACCACCTGGAGAAGCAAGGGGACAATATTTTTTTTAATTTTTTTTCAGAGATTACCTGGCTAACATCAGTCTGTCAGGAGGTAGTGACAGAGTGAAGAAATATCTTCATAAAAAAAGCTACATACTGAAGCTTTAAGGAGAACAACACCAGTGTTTTTGCTGAACCAAAACATCAAAACTTTCATTTTCCTGTGTGTTGCATATAGACCTGACAACTAGCTTATTTCTGGCAACAAAGTGTGCCACACTTATGCCATTTATCCACAGGGCCTGTTCGCGCTCGTTCGGTCTCCTTCGTAACTAGTTAAAGGTTCAGTATGCAGTTTCTGTAGAACTGCAGCAGTTAGAAATATTTTCAACAGGCAAAGCATTCTGATCCCTCCCCCTCAGAGCCATATGTGGCTCTGCCCCCTTGTGGTCTGTTGAATTTCAAATTCAAGCTCTGTTTTTATTGGCTGATTCAAATTCAAGCTCTGTTTTTATTGGCTGGTTACAAACTCTGTTTTTATTGGCTGGAAAATGGCGGGTCACCTTTTCTTTTTAGAAATGCTTATTTACCACCTGGAGAAGCAAGGGGACAATATTTTTTTTAATTTTTTTTCAGAGATTACCTGGCTAACATCAGTCTGTCAGGAGGTAGGGACAGAATGAAGAAATGTATGTTCATAAAAAAAGCTACATACTGCAGCTTTAACAACTAGTTATGGAGTGTACCCACAGGGGCCTGTTCACGTGAAACCAGACCTATTTTGGTGCCTGCCTCACTGATATATGCAGTTTCAAGGTCTGACCTAGCCTGGTTAAAACCAGACCCTTGTCCTTCACTTTGCTGAAATAGAATTGAGCGGAGCTGTGTAGGAATGGCGAGGGCCAGGCTAGGTCTGACCACAAGAAAGTGTCAAATATTCTGACAAATCAGGGTTGCCATGAAAGAGAGCGTAATTTTCATTCAACCTTTATTTACACAGGTTAATCCCATTGAGTCTCGGGGCAATGCAGATTTTAAAATTATTCACAAAAGTTCAAGACAAAAACAAATTTGAAATTATCTGATTTTCCCCCCAAAGTATTGTAACTGTGCCTGGTGAGTAATGTCCAGGTCAACAAGAGTCAGAGAATCTTTATTGTCATTCGCACCACATGTGGTACATGTGATGAAATGTGATTATGTACACAGGGTCCCAGTTACATCCAACAATAAAATGTAAAAGAAAAACAGTAATAACATCTAGGATATGAACTAAAAAAACATCAACTAAAAATACACTAAGCATTAATAGCATAAAAACATCACTCCAAACAGCAGTACGAACATGAGTCTGTGTGAGCAGATGAACACGAACGAAGACAGCAACATGAAACAGATCAGCATAAACTTGAAACAGATCAGCAGCAACCTGAAACAGATCAGCAGCAACCTGAAACAGATCAGCAGCAACATGAAACAGATCAGCAGCAACCTGAAACAGATCAGCAGCAACCTGAAACAGATCAGCAGCAACATGAAACAGATCAGCAGCAACCTGAAACAGATCAGCAGCAACATGAAACAGATCAGCAGCAACATGAAACAGATCAGCAGCAACATGAAACAGATCAGCAGCAACATGAAACAGATCAGCAGCAACATGAAACAGATCAGCAGCAACATGAAACAGATCAGCAGCAACATGAAACAGATCAGCAGCAACATGAAACAGATCAGCAGCAACATGAAACAGATCAGCAGCAACATGAAACAGATCAGCAGCAACATGAAACAGATCAGCAGCAACATGAAACAGATCAGCAGCAACATGAAACAGATCAGCAGCAACATGAAACAGATCAGCAGCAACATGAAACAGATCAGCAGCAACATGAAACAGATCAGCAGCAACATGAAACAGATCAGCAGCAACATGAAACAGATCAGCAGCAACATGAAACAGATCAGCAGCAACATGAAACAGATCAGCAGCAACATGAAACAGATCAGCAGCAACATGAAACAGATCAGCAGCAACATGAAACAGATCAGCAGCAACATGAAACAGATCAGCAGCAACATGAAACAGATCAGCAGCAACATGAAACAGATCAGCAGCAACATGAAACAGATCAGCAGCAACATGAAACAGATCAGCAGCAACATGAAACAGATCAGCAGCAACATGAAACAGATCAGCAGCAACATGAAACAGATCAGCAGCAACATGAAACAGATCAGCAGCAACATGAAACAGATCAGCAGCAACATGAAACAGATCAGCAGCAACATGAAACAGATCAGCAGCAACATGAAACAGATCAGCAGCAACATGAAACAGATCAGCAGCAACATGAAACAGATCAGCAGCAACATGAAACAGATCAGCAGCAACATGAAACAGATCAGCAGCAACATGAAACAGATCAGCAGCAACATGAAACAGATCAGCAGCAACATGAAACAGATCAGCAGCAACATGAAACAGATCAGCAGCAACATGAAACAGATCAGCAGCAACATGAAACAGATCAGCAGCAACATGAAACAGATCAGCAGCAACATGAAACAGATCAGCAGCAACATGAAACAGATCAGCAGCAACATGAAACAGATCAGCAGCAACATGAAACAGATCAGCAGCAACATGAAACAGATCAGCAGCAACATGAAACAGATCAGCAGCAACATGAAACAGATCAGCAGCAACATGAAACAGATCAGCAGCAACATGAAACAGATCAGCAGCAACATGAAACAGATCAGCAGCAACATGAAACAGATCAGCAGCAACATGAAACAGATCAGCAGCAACATGAAACAGATCAGCAGCAACATGAAACAGATCAGCAGCAACATGAAACAGATCAGCAGCAACATGAAACAGATCAGCAGCAACATGAAACAGATCAGCAGCAACATGAAACAGATCAGCAGCAACATGAAACAGATCAGCAGCAACATGAAACAGATCAGCAGCAACATGAAACAGATCAGCAGCAACATGAAACAGATCAGCAGCAACATGAAACAGATCAGCAGCAACATGAAACAGATCAGCAGCAACATGAAACAGATCAGCAGCAACATGAAACAGATCAGCAGCAACATGAAACAGATCAGCAGCAACATGAAACAGATCAGCAGCAACATGAAACAGATCAGCAGCAACATGAAACAGATCAGCAGCAACATGAAACAGATCAGCAGCAACATGAAACAGATCAGCAGCAACATGAAACAGATCAGCAGCAACATGAAACAGATCAGCAGCAACATGTGATTTTTCATATTCTGGTTAGAGATTCATGAGTCTAACAGCCTCAGGGTAGAAGCTGTTCCTCAGTCTAGTGGTTCTTGATGCTCTTCAACCTCCGTCCTGAGGGGAGTGGGGCAAAAAGTGTATGTGCTGGGTGAGTGTGGTCCTTCATGATGCAGGTGGCTCTCTTCCTGCATCTGGAGGTGTAAATGTCTGTGATGGTGGGGAGACTGACTCCAACATCTTCTGTGCAGCCTTCACCACTCTCTGTAGAGCTTTTCTTTCTGCAGCTGTGCAGCCTCCATGCCACACATTGATGCTGGAGCACAGGATGCTCTCCACTGCACACCTGTAGAAGGAGGTGAGGACTGGGCTGCTCAGACCAGCTCGTCTCAGTCGTCTGAGGAAGTAGAGTCTCTGATGACCTTTCTTGATCAGGCTGGTGGTGTTGTTGCTCCAGCTGAGGTTATCATTCATGTGTACACCCAAGTATTTGTAGCTGGAGACCACTTCCACTGCAGATCCACTTATGTTCAGTGGGGTGTGGGTGTGTTTGTTCCTTCTGAAGTCCACAATCATCTCCTTTGTCTTCTTCACATTCATGTGAAGATTATTCTCTTTGCACCAGCTCTCCAGGTGTTCCACCTCCTGTCTGTAGCTGGACTCATCATTGTTTGTGATGCATCCCACCACCGCTGTATCATCTGCAAACTTAACAATATGACAGCCTGGATGTAGCTGCACAATCATATGTGAGCAGAGTGAACAGAAGAGGGCTCAACACACATCCTTGAGGAGAGCCAGTGCTGAGGCTGGGTTCATGTGAACAAAGCCAGTGTCTTTTCAGACCAGAAATGTCAAAACTTAAAATATTTAATATGTATTATACATTGATTGTGTTGAGGCGACAAAGATCAAATCAGGTAACGTGCTGTGCGGTTTCAACATTTGACCACTAGATGTCGCCAAAGAAAAGACTGCCAAAGTTCCTCAGATGTTCAAAAGAAGCGCGTTGTGATGTTTGAAGGCCAGGGCGGGAAAACATTTGTGCCACGTGTAACCACTCTTATACCAAAACCTAAAAAAGATCCGTTACTTCTTGATAACTGGCGTCCCATTTGTCTTCTTAATGATTACAAAATATTTGCTTCAGATGTTGCTAAAAGATTAAAATCTGTTCTACACTCAATTATTGATGAAACCCAATCTGGTTTTATGAAAAATAGACATATCACAAATAATATAAGACTCGTTTTGGACATTTTAGATTATCCTGAATTTGTTCACGATAATGGTTTTATCTTATTCTTGGACTTCTCTAAAGCGTTTGATACGGTAGAACATGGTTTTATTTTTCAAAGTCTAAGTAAATTTGGATTTGGAACATTCTTTAGTGATATCATTAAAACCTTGTACAAAAACAACAACAGCTCCATCAAACTAAAAAACGGCTCGTCTCCTAGATTCAACATCTGCAGAGGGATCAGACAGGGGTGTCCTGTCTCTCCCTACCTGTTTCTTTTGGTAGCTCAGCTTCTGGCCGATCACATTAAATCCAGTCCTCTGAAAGGGATCTCTATTGTTGATAAAACTGTTACTTTAACACAGCTGGCAGATGATACTACCTTATTTTTAAAGGACGAGAATCAAATCCCCATAGCCATCAAAGAAATAAATACTTTTTCCAAAGCATCCGGTCTTTATCTTAACCTCACGAAATGTGAAATAATGGCTGTTAAGGACTGCACCAAAACCTCAATTGCAGACATACCAGTTAAAAATGAGCTAATTTATTTAGGTATAACCATCACTAAAGATCAGAAAAGAAGTTCTCTAAATTATGAGCCTCTAATTCTAAGAACTAGAAAAAGACTTAATCAGTGGCTAATAAGAGATCTTTCACTACGTGGTCGCATTCTGCTTACTAGCTGAAGGCCTCTCCAGGCTCATTTATGCTGCACAGACATTGGAACTTGACAATAAAAATGAAAAAGAAATTGACAAATTATTATTTAACTTTGTCTGGAAAAACAAAATTCACTACATTAAGAAATCTACTCTAATGAATTCATATGAAAATGGAGGACTTAATTGTTTATCATTCTCTACTTTGAATAATACTTTCAAGATAAATTGGATTCGTCAATTTTTTAATTCACCAACCTCTATTTGGAACATCATACCATTCCATATTTTCTCTAAACTTGGTGGTCTGAACTTCTTTTTGGTCTGTAATTTTGATATACAAAAACTCCCAATCAAACTGTCAAATTTTCACCGTCAGGCCTTCCTGTCTTGGTCACTCATCTACAAACACAACTTCTCTCCTCATCGATACTTCATATGGAATAATAAGGATATTTTATATAAGAAAAAAACTTTATTTCTTGACTCATGGTTTAATCGTAACATTATTTTGATAGATCAACTGTTTGACAGTGCTGGCACGTTGCTGGGTTATGAGGCCTTTCTCTCTAAATTTAATTTTCCCATCTCTCCTGGAGAATATGCAAAAGTTTTTGGTGCTATTTCTACAGAGATCTGCATGTTATACAAACAAAGACCAAGACTCACTTATCATCAGTCTCCTATGACTCCCATACATTCTCCTGTTGGCAAAATATGTCTTCTCCCTCTTCTTCGGAACAATAATAAATCAATCAGATCCTTGTTTCAGAGAGATGTGACTTCTACGCCTGCTGTCGTACCATATTGGAATCGCTTTCGGAATAATATTTCTTGGAAATCTACCTGGTTGCTTCCAAATCACTTTCTTCTCACTAACAAGGTAAAAGAAGTGTCCTTCAAACTCTTACACAGGATCTACCCAGCCAAAGACTATTTAAAGAAATTCAACTCTAACATTGTGGTGAACTGTTCCTTTTGTGATCTCTGCCCTGAGTCTGTTACTCATTTGTTCTGGATGTGTCCTCGTTCTAAAATGTTTTGGCAAAGTTTCTGTAACTATGTTGACTCAAAGATACAAGCAGACTTTCAGTTATATTGGGAACATGTCCTGTTTGGGTTTAAACATTGTGGCAAAATGAATCAGAAGATCTTTTTAATTAATTTGTTAATCATTAAGGCTAAATTTCATATACACAAATGTAAATTTTCAAAGAAAAAACCTGATTTCTCTTTTTTTAATTGAATTTAAACAATATTTACTTACAATTAGACCCTCAACCAATCAAAAAGCAAAAACAACAATATGGGCTTGCTCTCAATTTGGGATTATGGCTGAACTTTTACATTAAAATATTTTTTGTTTATATTGTTATTCATTTATTTTTTATTCTAAACATGAGACTTGGCACATGTGTTACATATTGTACAATTGTTCTATTTTTGCAAAAATAATATGACTAACTTCCACTTATTTTGTTCCGATTTATGTTCCCCCTGGCTATTGTCTTTTTTCATTGTATTCAATTTTATTGTTATTTTTTGTGATGTTAATAAAAAAATTAAGAAAAAAAGAAAAAAAGAAAACAAAGATCAAATCAGGTAACGTGCTGTGCGGTTTCAACATTTGACCACTAGATGTCGCCAAAAAAAAAGACCGCCAAAGTTCCTCAGATGTTCAAAAGAAGCACGTTGTGATGTTTGAAGGCCAGGGCGGGAAAACATTTGTGCCACGTGTTTTAGCAATATATCTTAAAACCACTGGATGGATTTTACAGAGACAAACAACGATCAACATTCGTCAGCTAATTCAAGATGGCCGCCACAACTGACCACGTGCTTTTATTTATTTAAATTAAGGATTCTGAAGAGACAGTGTTTATTTGTTTATTTATCTATCAACTTAAATTTTCTCGTGAAATCCAGTTAAATGTTTTTAAAACAGAAAATTAAACGAGGGACGTCCTCCTGGTCCCTCAGGTCCTGGACTGTCCCTCAGGCGGGGTCCTCCCCTCAGGAGCGCTCAGGAGCCAGCGCTGGACGCAGCTCCTCTCCTCCGTCACCACCAGGGTCTTCTGGGTCCGAGCCCTCAGAGAGACGGGCCTCTTCTTCTGTGAAGGTCCAACTTCCTGGACCTGCCGGACGTCCGAGGAGGACAAGTCCACCACCTCCAGTTTACGATGTCTCCTGGACCCGGACGCCTCCTGGAAGTTACCGTAGCTCCTCTGCTTGATGGAGGACAGGAGCCTGGCTCTGCTGCTGGACTCTTCGTCCTTCTCGTCTTCAGCTCCAGCCTTCTTGTCCTCGCTGGTCTCCGGGGGGACGGTTGTCTCCTGGGACACGCAGTCCATCAGGCGGGAGCTGAAGTCCCGGTGGGCCATGGAGACCCTGCAGCCCACGGCGACCTTCAGCTTCTCGTAGTGGTCCTGGACGCCGCTCAGCTCGTCCAGGAGGTCCGAGGACACGAGGTCCTGGACCCCCCGGTCTCTGCTTGGGGGGACCTCCTCGGTCTGGGGTCCCCGCTGCTTCTTCTGGAAGGTCAGAACTTGGGGCATGGCCGTGAAGTGGAAGGCCTTGTCCGCCAGGAGCTTCTGGAAGATGTAGACCACGTCGTGGTGGTCCCCGTTCACAGAGTCCCTGAGGAAGTGCTGGACGTGGACCCAGTCCTTCAGAGCCAGCCGGATCTTCACAGGAGGACATGTCCTCTGAGTGTGGTAGAAACCAAACATCAGGTACAGACCCCCCACGCGGACCTGGTAGCTGTGGGGGGGCATGAAGAACCTGACGGCGGTGGACATGCAGATCATGGAGAACCTCTTCAGGTCTCCACTGCTGAGGCCCAGGAAGACCTGCGAGAAGCTCCTGTCCCTCCACAGAGACGAGAACTCCTGGAACCTGACCGAGTCCGTCTGCTGGAACCGGGCCAGCAGCTCCTCCACGTCCTCGGTCAGAGGAGCGTAGGAGGACCCGGAGTAGACTGGAGGACCTGTAGGCATGATGTGCACTGAGGAAGAGGCACAGCGCACACCTGCTTTTTATGAGCCGGGCGGTGAAGTTGGCTTCTGATTCCAGCCGCACCTGCTTTTTATGACCCGGGCGGTGAAGTTGGCTTATGATTCCAGCCGCACCTGGTTTTTAATGACCCGGGTGGTGAAGTTGGCTTCTGATTCCAGCCGCACCTGGTTTTTAATGACCCGGGTGGTGAAGTTGGCTTCTGACTCCAGCCGCACTCCTGTCAGTTCCTCCTGTCAGAACTGAACTAGGAAAAAGAGCGTTCAGCTTCGCCGTCCCCTCAGCCTGGAACAACTTACAGAAAGATCTGAAACTATCAACATTCATCTCTCCTGGATCCTTTATGTCAACCGTAGTAGAAAATGTCATCAAGAAACTTGACCATTGCAGATGTTTCTAACCACTACTTATCCAATATACATGTCATTGTTGGTTTTTTTGTCTGCTTGTTTTGTATATAATGTATATAGAAATCTGTCATATCCTGTTGGTTTTGAACTGTCAACATCTGTTTACTGTGATTGTAGTTTTCTTTATTTTCTTTTTGATAAGTGCAAATGCCTATTGCCAATGTGACGTGTGCTGCTGACCACTTGACCAGGTCACCCTTGTAAAAGAGATCTCGATCTCAATGGGCTCTACCTGGTTAAATAAAGGTGATTGATTGATTGATTGTTTTTAATGACCCAGGCGGTGAAGTTATAGCTTCTGATTCCAGCCGCAGGCTTCTGATTCCAGCCGCACCTGGTTTTTAATGACCCGGGTGGTGAAGTTGGCTTATGATTCCAGCCGCACCTGGTTTTTAATGACCCGGGTGGTGAAGTTGGCTTCTGATTCCAGCCGCACCTGGTTTTTAATGACCCGGGTGGTGAAGTTGGCTTATGACTCCAGCCGCACCTGGTTTTTAATGACCCAGGCGGTGAAGTTAGCTTCTGATTCCAGCCGCAGGCTTCTGATTCCAGCCGCACCTGCTTTTTGATGACCCGGGCGGTGAAGTTGGCTTCTGATTCCATCCGCAACTGCATTTTAATGACCCGGGCGGTGAAGTTGGCTTCTGATTCCATCCGCAACTGCATTTTAGTGACCTTAGCGATGAAGTTGGCTTCTGATTCCAGCTGCACCAGGTTTTTAATGACCCGGGCGGTGAAGTTGGCTTCTGATTCCAGCCACTGATTCATTCATTCATTCAACCTTTATTTATACAGGCTATCCTCGTTGAGCCACGGGGACTCATTTACAAGAGGGACCTGTCTCACTCACACCCAGGGTCAATTTAGAGTTACCAATCAACCTAACAGTGGTCTGATTATGATTATTATATACATTATATATTATGTAACTGATTATGCCTTTAAAGGGAAATTCCTAACTTTTTTTTGTGTGTGTCGTGTTTGGGGCATAAGGATTCAAGAGTTCTAGAGGACCTCACATTTATTTATTATCTGAATACAAAAAAATCAATTCTTTTTACACGTCTACCGACAATCAACACTTCCTGTTGAACCTTTCACAATAAAACAAGTTACACAGATTTTTTTTAACCACAGTGTGGACCAACTTTGATTAACTCCAATTAAAAATCCACAAATCTCCGACTGCTCGAAGCTGGACTGGATTATTTTACACTAAAGACAGATTATTTAAGAAGAGTTTGGGATTGTGAGATCTTAATACTCTTCATTCATTCAACCTTTATACAGGTTAGTCCCATTGAGCCTCGGGGACTAAATTTCATGAAATTTTAAAATGAACCGATTTAAACTCTAGGCCTGATCAGAACAGGTTTGTCGTGAAACCACATAAACACTGTGAAGTTTAAGTCCGAATTGTTGAATAATTGCCGTTTCAAGTGGAACCAGTCCAGGTTTGATTAGTTTTAGTTTTTAAACTGGATGCTCTAAAATTCAGCGGACTAGTCCTTTACCAAGCCTTTTCACCACTAATGTGCATGCTCAGAATCAGTGATTTGCATGCATTGTGTCTAGATTAATATTTCTACTTACACTTCTTTAATGTATTATCTATTTTTATTTATCTTTTAAGAATATTCATAACCATACTATGACCTCCTTAAAGACAAAAAATGTGAATAAAAGTTATTAAAGTTTGATTTTTCACATTTGCCTTTTAGAGTGCAGCTACAGCGTGCGCTCTCAGGACATGATCACCTGCAGTGTTCCATCAGTGAGGACTGAACTTGGAAAAAGGGCCTTCTCCTACTTTGCTCCTGCTTCCTGGAATATCTTATAAAAAGTTCTGAAGCTCTCGCGCCCTGACTTCTCTAAATGGTTTTAAGAATCTGTTGGAATCCTGGTAAAAACCCATGCAGACATGTTCCTGTTCTTGATTTTCTACATCTACCTTATGTTTTGCTAGTTTTTCTTTTGTTTATTGTTTAAAGTAATTGTATCATTGCTGTTCATCATTCTTTAGTTTGTAGCAGGTCGCTTTTGTAAATGAGTCCACAAGGCTCAATGAGATTTACCTGACAAATAAAGGTTGAATGAATTAATGTTGTACCACCGCTACGCAGATACCGGAAGTAGCGAGGCGCTATTGACTTCACGCATGCGCATTGATCTTTGTTTTTAAAAGGCCCATTCGAAAGCAAACTTCTTCGTTGCAGTAGAACAGGCGTAGCTCGTTAACGGCAAGAGTGAAGAATCAATCAAATATTAACAATAAAAACTGTTTAATAAATAACAGAATTGTTTAAAAAGGAGATGGCCATTAAAATTTATTTAGATATTTCCACTTATTTGACTTGATTTAACAATAAAAGTATAAAACCCAGGGCCACGGTTCAGTCATGGTGCGTTCAGGGAACCCCCTGAAATGTATATTATCGAAAATACTTAATATTTTACATATAAAAAGGCACGTTTGACAAAAAAACAGAGGAAATCAAACATCACGAGTAAAGTGTTTTAAAACTTTTAAAATTAAAACAGTTTTTATCCTAAAAATATATACATATATATATATACATATACTGTATATTTGTTTAATTATTTTCCAGCTGTGTGAAGTTTCACACTCCTAATCAATAATTAACAGATTAAAGGTTGTGTAGTAAAAATCAAACAGCCGGATACGTTTTACTGTTCAGAATTTTATTACGACGTTTGTTTTATCAGAACGATGACAAAGAAAAAGTCTGAAACCCTAAAGAGCAGTCTTCTACAATTAAGATATTTTAAATATAACGAGCATAATTTATGAAACAGTTTAAAACAAAAGGACCACAGATTCATCTGACATGATTCTAAAGATTAAACTTTTAATTTCATACATTTAAATTTCATTCCGACACGTTTGTCGTTTAATGAAGATGAAAAACGTTCGGTGGAAGAAAAATACTCTGAACAGGAGAAAAACTGTTCAGATTATTTCTGTTTGAGGACACAAATATTTTAACAAAACCATCAAAAGACTTTAACTGGAATTTTATTTTGTAACTTTAAAAAAAGGATTTATAGATGAAGGAAACGAAAAGTTTAGTGTCACGTCTAAATCAAAGTCTGAACAGAAAAAAGCTCCGCCCCTCAGACTCCTCCTTGTTGCTACCAGCCTCCTTTTCCTCCCTTTTTCTTCTTCTGTGGTGCTTTCTTGCGTCCGGCTCCTGACGCCGCGGGTTTCTGTTGTCGTGGAGGGACTACGCCGCTGACGCCGGGCGCCGCGGACGAGCCGGATGCAGACCCTGGTCTCGGGGACGTGGGGGGGCTACTGGCTGTCTTACTGGCGTCCCTGAAAAAGGCAGAAGAACGTCAGAAAGTCGGTGATACAAAAACAAGATGGCCGCCGTTTGCATCTCCGTGGGCGAGTCCACTCACAGCTCAGCCGACGCTCCTGCTGTCGCTCCCTGCGTTCCCTTCCCGATCTGATCCTTCTTCTTGCCCTTCTTCTTGCCTCGGTAGTACGAGCGCTCCCTCATGGGGAGCCACCGCTCGGGGTCAGGGGTCACGTTGGGGTCGTAGTTCTTCGGCAGTTTTCCTAAAAAGGTTTTTAAAAAGAAGGCGAGTCAAGAACGTCCGGAGCAAACAACCGTGAGGTTAAACCTAAAGAATCAATAAACATTTTACTGTAAACAAAAACATTGTGTACAACAAACATGAGCCCACCTTTCTTCTTCTTCTTCTTTTTCTTCTTGAGTTCTGCTTGGCTGCAAAGAAAACAGAACATGAGACTCCACAACTCTGCTCTTTGTTCACAAGAAACGGAGCCGTAAACAACAGGTGTAAACAACTAAACTGTTTGAAAAATTTCAGTCAGGTTTTCGAGCTCGTCACAGTACTGAATCTGCACTGCTCAAAGTACAGAATGACATTCTTCTGTCCCTGGATGCAAAAAACCCTGCTCTGCTGGTGATGTTAGACCTCTCAGCAGCTTTTGACACCGTCGACCATCAGGTACTAATCAACCGCTTGTCTCAGCTGGTTGGCCTCCAGCAGTGACGTGCGGTGAGGTTCATGGCTGGTGAGGCACTGTGCAGTTTTTTTTTCCATATTTATAATAAAAAACAGACAAAAAGTGTTCTCCACATTTTGGCTTCTGTCTGCCATAGCTTCTTCAGCGCTTTGGATACTTTGCATAGCAATATTTTCTTTTATAATACATGAACATTTGAGGTATTCTTAAACATAGGTATTTTTTTGGAGAAAAAATTATTTTAGTCTTACTTTTACTCATAAATTAAATTAAACTATAACAAAATCTATTTTTATTTTACAGAAAAGAGCTGTGAGAATTATTACAAGAAAGCCTTAATGTCATCTATCTAATATATTATTTAAACAACTCAAAGTACTGACGTTTTATGATTTGGTGGACTATAATATATGCATATTATATATATATGCATATATATTAGCAGGTCGCTTTCGTAAATGAGCCCTCGAGGCTCAATAAGATTTACCTGACTAAATAAAGGTTGAATGAATGAAAAATATTTTAGTAATAGAACCCTCAAATGTTCAAATGTATTTTGTTAAGAGAGAAAGCTGCTAGTCTAAAGGGAAGTGAAATTTTTGCAAAGCCAAGGTATAGAACTAGTTTGAAGGGACAGTTTATTTCAATACAGGGAGTTGAATTGTTGAATGTTTTGGGAAATCATGTTAAAAATATAAACTCTGTGCTTATGTTTAAAAATCATCAAAACTAAATTGTTAACAAAATATTAAAACTTTTAGTTAAGTGTTTAATGTTCTAGATATTTGTAGATTGTGAAAAGTTACTCTTTTTGCTCTGTTTGCGCTGTCACTTTTCCTCCTGCAGCGCGAGGCTGAAACAGAACCCTGAGCTCAGTAGCCCCGCCTCCAGAGGCTCGCTGTGTGTGTGTGTGTAACCTGACACCTTCACAGCCATTTTATGAGATCGTTCAGCGCACACATACAGTTTTAGACAAAAACACGAGACATTATATTCACCAGCTAAAACTATAGAAATGTAGTTTATATAGCAAAAGTATTTGGCCATTTTAATAGCGACGTAAAAGAGGCAGGAATATTCCTGCCTTCCAAATCGCTCACAGCTGCAGCACGTCAGCCGAGTGATTGCACAATCTGAAGTGAAGCAGCCGGTGCCTCTCTGCGCAGGTCTCTGCTGAGTATTTGAACGCTAAATAAGAAAAATTGGCGATTTTGAATAAAAATCAACTTAAAACTGGTTTAGTTTTTAGTAAAATAAGTTTATAGTACAAATCAAAGGATAAAGACAATAATTACTGTACATTTATTCAAAAAAAAAATTCTTTCCATGATGACAGGGGAGGCGGGGCCTCACTTGCCGCCCCTGACCGCACGTCACTGGCCTCCAGGGAGCTGTGCTTGAGTGGTTCAGATCTTATCTAACTGGGAGAACCTTTTCTGTCATGATAGGCGATCTGTCCTCTTCATCAACCCCTCTGACCTCTGGCGTACCACAGGGATCCATTCTGGGGCCAGTCCTCTTTTCTCTTTACATGCTGCCATTAGGATCAATCATTGCACGTCATAACCTGTCTTTTCACATGTATGCAGACGATTTACAAATCTATCTGCCAGTCACTCCCAACCCCTCACTCAGTTCAAACACTCTTGTCAACTGCTTAAATGACATTAAGCACTGGCTCTCTCAAAACTTCCTCCACCTAAACACAGATAAAACTGAATGCATTTTATTTGGTGCACCTGATGACACCAGCAACATCCTTCCCAGTCCCAGTTTTGGTTTTCCCCTCCCCCACTTCAACCCGGTGGTCAGAAATCTTGGAGTGCAGCTTGACTCCAACTTAAAGCTTGATAAACAGATCAGTTCTGTTGTCAAGACCAGCTTTTTCCAGCTCCGTCTGCTCTCCAAAGTCAAGTCATTTCTCAGCCGTGGTGATCTGGAGAAGGCCATCCATGCCTTTGTGACCTCCAGACTTGATTATTGTAATGCTTTGTATGTTGGTATTAATCAATCCTCCATCTCCCGTTTACAGCTTGTACAGAACTCTGCCGCGCGCTTTTTGACCAACACACGAAAATATGAACACATCACTCCTGTCCTGTCCTCTCTACACTGGCTCCCGGTTCAGTTCAGGATACAGTTCAAGCTGCTCCTGTTTGTTTTCAAAGCTCTGAATGGACTTGCTCCTCTGTACATCTCAGAACTTTTGAAAGCCCATCAGCCCGGCAGAGCTTTACGATCTGCCAGTCAACACCTGCTGGAGGTGCCTCGCTCAAGGTACAAACAATGGGGAGACCGGTCATTTTCTGTTGCCGGCCCAAAAGCCTGGAACAGCCTCCCCCTTGAGCTGCGTGCCACCTCTGATCTGACTCTGTTCAAAACCAGACTGAAGACCCACTTGTTCAAAAAAGCTTTCAGTGTGTAACTTTTATTACTTTTGGTATTTTAGTATGTAGCATTTTTTATTTCCATTGCCTTCTTTTATTACTGTTGTTTTTTATTCTATTTTCATTGATTTATTGTTCCAGTTTATTCATCTTTTTATCCTGTTAAGCACCTTGGTCAATGCAAGGCATTGTAGGAAGGTGCTATACAAATAAAGTTTATTATTATTATTATTATATAAACTGTAAACAGCCACAAACAGGTGTAAACAGCCGTGAAAAACAAGAGCAAACAATAGTAAACTGTAAACAACAGCTGTAAACAACAAGTGTAAACAACTAAACTGTAAACAGTCACAAAGAAGTGTAAAGAGCCACAAACAACAAGTGTAAACAACAGTGAACAGCTGTAAACAACAAATGTAAACAGGTGTAGACAAAATTAAATGGTCGGAAACAAGTGTAAATGGCTGCCATGAGTCAGTAAACATCAAGTGTAAACAAACTGTTAACAGCCACAAACAAGTGTAAAGAGCCACACAAACAACGTTTAAACAACAGTGAACAGCTGTAAAAAACAAATGTAAATACCTGTAAACAGATGCAAACAACAAGTGTAAAGAGCCACAGACAAGTGGAAACAACGGTGAACAGCTGTAAACAACAAGTGTAAACAGCTGTAAACAACAGGTGTAAACAAAGTTAAATGGTCGGAAACGAGTGTAAACAGCTGCCATGACAGCCAGTAATCCACAAGTGTAAACAAACTGTAAACAGCCACAAACAAGTGTAAAGAACCACACAAACAACCTGTTAACAACAAGTGTGAACATCTGTAAACAACAGGTGTAAACAGATGTAAACAACAGTAAACAAGTGTAAACATCTAAACTGTAAACAGCCACAAACAAGTGTTATTCCTTAGTTTTTGTTTAGTTTACATGCCAATCCGCTAGGGGGCACTGTCATGCCAGTAGCGCATGTGAAAGTGGTTTACACTCTTCTTGAAGTGTGTCGTTGTTCTTTGTTGCTGTGGAGCATGGTGGAATAAAGTTTGGTTGGATCCAAAAGATATTATTTCTTTATTGACTAACATTGGTAGCAGAGGATGGCTTCTTTTTTTTTTTTTTTTTTTCCATTTATAGATGGCCTCCCTTCACACCTTATAGCCATCCTCTCACTCCAATATGTATTTTTTTTTTATTTTTTTTTTTATTTTTTTTTATTTATTTTTTTTTTAATAGAGAGAAAGAAAGAAAAGAGAAAGTGAGACAACAAAACAACAATTATCCACAAAAAGAGCACAAGGCAAACACACCAAACCTCCGTCCACAATCCTGCAAAGCACATGACAGAACACAGCAACGAAACATACAAGCATAAAGACTGATAATATTCATGACCTTGCATTAGATTTCTATATATAAACATACCCATACCTACAAATATATATACAGTATACATACATATATATTTATATTCATTTATATACCCATCTACATATATCTACATATACATCCCTGCATCCATTTGTGTGTGGTTGTGAGCATGCATAAGTGAATAAGGTTCCTCCAATAGAACATTTAGTAGCGATTGTGAAGTATCAGAGATCTGTCCCCCCAAAGCCCGAGACAGACGAAAGGGCGATCAAAGCCCAAGACCCCAGGAAGGACCCCGAGCCCAGAGTCCCCAGGACCACCCGAACAGGACGAGCCACTCGTCCACTCCCCAGATCCGACCAAGGGGAAGAACCGGACGAACCCCACCAGGGACCACACACAATGACCCCCCGGGGTCAACAGCGACAAATGCACAGGCCCCCGCCAGAGCCCGCCGCACCGACGTAGCCCCAAGGCCGGACACCGACGCTCGGGCACCGGGGACGCCCACCCCTCAGGCCCAGACCCGACAGGACCAGAGGACCCGAGCCCCGCCAGGCAGCCACCAGGCCGAGCCGACCAACGCCCAAGCGCCCAGCCCCAGATAGTGAGGGTCCCAAGCACGCCCGCAGGCAGAGGAACACCCACCAGGGGGCCACGTGGCAGGAGCGCGACACTAGGTAGCCTTAGAAGTATCAGAGAGGGGGCAGTCCAAGTCCCAGCCTGACACTTAAACATTCATACACAGACACACTCATTTAGACCCACCCTCATCCTCACCCTCAGTCATAGAAAGACAAACAATAACGACACGCTCCAATCATAATCCCGAAGCACACTCTATACCCCCCAGGTCCAAGACATGTACCTGCTCCCTACATGGGGCAGCCCACATCCAAACCCAGGAGGTAGGCCCATTCATTCTGGGGTGGAGAGTAGCAGACATCCAGAGTAGCAGAGGATGGCTTCTAACTACAGAGTTCCACAAACGTTTGAAGAAGGAAAGCCTTATGAAAGTTGGAAGAATGAAGTCAACATTTGGACGAGAGTTACAGATTTGGAGAAGAAAAAGCAAGCGCTTGCAGTCGCCCTGGCGCTGTCTGGAAGGGCGCGAGACTCGACGATGGAAATTCCGGTAGACGATTTAAATAAAGACACTGGAATGAGCACACTGTTAGCTAAGCTAGATGATTTGTTCTTAAAAGAGGAAAAGGACAGGATCTATGAAGAGTACTCAGACTTTGACCGCGTCATTAAAGAAGCTAACATGTCAATGGCGGACTATATTATTGATTTTGAGCAGCGTTACTTGCGCATGAAAAAATACAACATGGAGCTGCCCGACGCAGTTTTAGCTTTTAAGCTTTTGGACACCGCGTGTTTGGATATTACAGACAGACAGTTAGCTCTAACAGCATGTTCAGATATAACTTTTGCTGCAATGAAATCTGCTTTGAAGAGAATATTTGGCAAAAAAAAAAGGAGTACGGCAGCAGAAAACATTAGCCAGGAGTCCGTGTTTGCTACAGAGCAACAGTGGCCAAAAGGCAAGTCCTGGCGGCAAAATACTCGTCATAAAACTCCACAGCCCGGTACAAACCCGCTGGATAAATATGGAAGACGATCAAAATGTGCAGTGTGCCAAAGTACTTTTCACTGGGTTAAAGACTGTCCACACAAAGCTGAGAGTGTTAAAATAACTGATGATACAACAGACGTGAAAGAGTATGAAACAACTCTTAACAACAGTGAACAGCTGTAAACAACAGGTGTAAACACCTGTAAACAACAGGTGTAAACATATGTAAACAACAGTAAACAACAAGTGTAAACATCTAAACTGTAAACAGCCACAAACAAGTGTAAAGAGCCACAGACAAGTGGAAACAACAGTAAACAGCTGTAAACAACAAGTGTAAACAGATGTAAACAACAGTAAACAACTCAACTGTGAACAACCACAAACAAGTGTAAAGAGCCACAGAAAACAAGTGGAAACAACAGTAAACAGCTGTAAACAACAGGTGTAAACAAGTTCAAACAGCCGCAAACAACAAGTGTAAACAGCTGTAAGCAACAGGTGTAAACAAGTTTAAACGGCCGTAAACAACAGGTGTAAACAAGAGGTGTCTTGTCTGTGAATTAGACTAGCAAAGTTTTTTGAGAAGCCTCTGCTGTTGGGTTGTGAGGTGTGTTTTGTCAATTTACATATGTTGTGTGTCTTCTGTCAGAGACCTCAAGAAACCCCTACTGTTAAGGTGTGATTTGTCAATTTACATGTATGCGTTACCTCAGCTTGCAATTTACATAGGTTGGTGCGTGCCTAAGGCCCTGTTTACACGGACACTGTGTGGGGGAAACGGATGTTTTGGGTATGTTAATTAGGTGAAAAGTTTTGCATTGACACGGTCGAATTCTGTGGATACGACTCTCCCCCTCCACCCCCCCGTCCTCATGATTTCATTGTAGTTACCATGCTGGGCCATTAGATGGCGCTGTGATTTTTGGAACCTTCACTACTGCGCATGCGCCGCCGCTGCCTGAGGTAAACAGACCAGCTGCTTTGTCTGTTTTCCTCTCTGGCTAAAATCAGCTAACTACAAGTTGTTGTCAACAAGTTAACAACAAGTTAAAGCTGGAATTTGGATAAGAGTCAACAGATTTGAGTCAGTGGGACCCGCTTCATCTAACAAGCTGCACACCACACACGCTGAGCCTGTGGACCAGAACCAGAACCGCTGAGTGGACTGTGGACCAGAACCGGACTTTCCAGCGTGATAAACAGCTGACTTACAGCAGGTAAATCAACGTTCTTAATATAATGTTTGCTTGTGTTTACTTTGATCACACAACAACTGAGTTTTTATTTATTTATTTATTTATTTCTGCCAGGTGGAGAAGCTGTCGCTCCAGCAGGCAGACGGTTCGGCGCGGTTCTGATGGGTCCAGATGAACACACAGCACGAGTCCAGTTCATTAACATAGTTACAGTTCGGTTCACGTGTTTTAATAGTGTGTTCAGTTTAATTCTCAGTGTTTGTGTTACGTAAAGTTTGTGGTGCTGAATAAATAAATAAATAAAAAATAAACCTGGTGTCTTCATTTTCACAGCACGTTACGCACTGTTTAAAAAATGTAACGAGTCCAGATAGATACTGTAGTTCAGATAAATTTACATCTCCCACGCCAACATAAATACTGTTTATTATTGTTAAACTGTTATATTTTGCAACGTGACACGTGAAATGTC
>JBBPBX010066751.1:0-12072 GCA_038048925.1 Garcialebias charrua
GGAGACTCCAGACTCTGTTTACGAGCTGGACGACCGGCTCTTTTTCAGAACAGACCGGTGCTTCGAGACTACGGGGAAAACGCGAGGTGGCGGTGTTTGTATTTACGTACACAAAGATTGGTGCACGAACTGTGCTGTGATAAAAAGAGCTTGTTCAGCTGCCGTGGAGTTGATCACAATAAGATGTAGGCCGCATTATATGCCACGTGACTATTCAGTGATCGTAATCAGCGTTATTTACATAGCACCCGATGCTAATGCTAACGACGCCCAGAGAGAGATTCACGACTTACTCACCTCGCTGGAATGTAAATATCCTGAGGGGCTTTTCATTGTTTGCGGGGACGTCAATCACGTGGATCTCCAGGTGTCCCTCCCAGCCTTCAATAAGAACGTCTTCGCAGCCACGAGAGGAGATAAAACACTCGACCAAGTCTTCACAAATGTAAAGGGGCATACACGGCGAAGACACGCCCAGCGCTCGGATCTTCCGATCACGACTCTCTGATTCTGGCGCCAAGAGAACTCCCTCCACTCAGGCGCCGGAAGCCGGAACAAAGAGAAATAACAATCTGGCCTCAAGATAGTTCCCCCATGTTGAGAGACTGTTTTGAGAGGACAAACTGGTCTGTTTTCAGAGAAGCAGCCACTGATGGTAGTTCAGTGGACATGGAATTGTACGCTTCCTCAGTCCTGGGTTACATCAGTACATGCTCTGAAAATGTATCCATAAAAAAATATGTGAAATCCTACCCGAACCGGAAACCCTGGTTAAATAAAGAAGTTCACGCCTTGCTAGCAGCCAGAGACACTGCATTCAAGTCAGGAGATAAAGTGGAACTGAGAAAGAGCAGGAATGAACTGAAGGATGGCATTAAGAAGGCCAAGGCCACGTATGCACAGAGGATCGAGGGACAGTTCACCTCACAAGACCCACGGAGCATGTGGAAGGGTATTAAATGCATAACAGACTACAAAGGCAAAAACAAACAATGCCCCAGGGACCCATCTCTGCCTGATGCCCTCAATAAGTTTTATGCACGTTTTGATGATCCAAACAGACCAGCTAGCACCAGACTCACCTCATCACCAGATGAAGAGCATCTCAGGGTGTCCGCAGCAGAAGTGAGAGGCAGTCTCAGAAAGATTAATCCTCATAAAGCAACCGGACCAGACAACATCCCAGGGAAAGTTCTGAAGGAATGTGCGGACCAGCTCTGTGAGGTGCTGGCTGACATCTTCACCACCTCACTTGCACTGGAGTCAGTTCCCACCTGCCTGAAGACCGCGACCATCATCCCAGTCCCAAAGAGCTCCACAGTGACTGGTCTGAATGACTATAGACCGGTGGCCCTCACCCCGATAGTCGCTAAATGTTTTGAGAAACTGGTCATGTCCCACATCAAGGCAACCGTCAACATCAATGAGGACCCTCATCAATACGCATACCGTGAGAACCGATCAACAGAGGACGCCATTTCTTCCGTGGTCCACACTGCTCTCACCCACCTGGATCAGAAAGACTCATACGTGCGTCTGCTCTTTGTGGACTTCACATCTGCCTTCAACACCATGATCCCCCAAACTCTGATAGACAAACTATCTACACTTGGACTAAGCCCCTCTATTTGTAACTGGATACTAGACTTCTTAACAGACAGACCACAGTCCGTGAAGATCCACAACTTCTCCTCCTCCACCATAACCCTCAGCACTGGCTCTCCTCAGGGATGTGTGCTGAGCCCCCTTCTGTTCACTCTGCTCACATATGATTGTACAGCCACACTTCCAGGCTGTCATATTGTTAAGTTTGCAGATGATACAGCGGTGGTGGGATGCATCACAAACAATGATGAGTCCAGCTACAGACAGGAGGTGGAACATCTGGAGAGCTGGTGCAAAGAGAACAATCTTCACATGAATGTGAAGAAGACAAAGGAGATGATTGTGGACTTCAGAAGGAACAAACACACCCATGCCCCACTGGTAATAGGTGGGTCTGCAGTGGAAGTGGTCTCCAGCTACAAATACCTGGGTGTACACCTGAATGATAACCTCAGCTGGAGCAACAACACCACCAGCCTGATCAAGAAAGGTCATCAGAGACTCTACTTCCTCAGACGGCTGAGACGAGCCGGTCTGAGCAGCCCAGTTCTCACCTCGTTCTACAGGTGTGCAGTGGAGAGCATCCTGTGCTCCAGCATCAACGTGTGGCATGGAGGCTGCACAGTTGAAGAAAGAAAAGCTCTGCAGAGAGTGGTGAAGGCTGCACAGAAGTCTGTTGGAGTCAGTCTCCCCACCATCACAGACATTTACACCTCTAGATGCAGGAAAAGAGCCACCTGTATCATGAAAGACCTCACTCATCCAGCACACTCACTCTTTGCCCCACTCCCCTCAGGACGGAGGTTGAGGAGCATCAAGTGTAGAACCACTAGACTGAGGAACAGCTTCTACCCTGAGGCTGTTAGACTCATGAATAAATAAAAATAAAATTAAAATAAACACTGCAAAATATCACATCATGGTGATGCTGATATGTTTTCTTGTTGCTGTGTTCATCTGTGACCATCTGTGACCATCTGCTCATACAAACTCATGTTCGTGCTGCTGTTTATTCCCACTATATTAGGCTTAGTGTATTACTAGTTGATGTTTTTCTTAGTTAGTTCTCGATGTTATTACTGTTTTTCTCTTTCATTTGTTGTTGGATGTAACTGGGACCTCGTGTACATAATCTCGTTTTCATCTCATGTACCACATGCGGTGCAAATGACAATAAAGACTCTCTGACTCTGACTCTGACTCTGAAATTAAAGATAAAGAAGGAAGATATATATTGGTAAAAGGCTATATAGATAATAAAGAAGTCACCTTATTGAATGTGTATAGACCACCCGGAAATGATAAGCAGTTTATTAAGAAAATCTTTACTATGATCACAACAGAAGTATCTGGGATATTGATAAGTGGGGGAGACTGGAACGTCCATTTAAATCCTTTTTTAGACTCATCTAACAAAATTACTAAAGCTCAGACAGAAGCAAAACACATTAAAAGAATGCTGAAAGAATTAAGATTAGTGGATGTTTGGAGGAACTTACACCCTAAAGAGAAGAAATATACTTTTTTTTCCTTTTCTCATCAGATGCATTCAATATTAGATTATTTTTTTATACAAAATGTTGACAGACAAAGAATAATAAACTGTGATATAGGGGTGAGAGATATATCTGATCATGCCGGAGTATACATGACACTCCATCTGGATAATGACCGTAAAGAAACCCTGTGGAGATTTAATAATAGTTTATTAAACGACATTAAATTTGGTAACTTTGTAGAAAAAGAATTCAAAGACTTTATGGATCATAACAACACAGAGGATATCTCTCCCTGTATTTTATGGGATGCAGCAAAAACAGTTCTAAGAGGGAAATTAATTATGTGGTCTTCCCATAAGAAAAAAGAAAAAGAAAAATGTTTAAAAGATCTTACTATAAAATTAAAATCTTTAGAAATACAATACATGGAAAATAATAATGACCATACCTTAATACAAATAAATGAAACAAAGCAAGCTTTAAACTACTTATATGAAGACCAGATAGAGAAAAAAGCAAAATTTCTTAAACAGAACTACTATGAAAACGGACACAAATCAAAGAGATTACTTGCATGGAGAATACGTAAGCAACAAGCTGATAGGTTTATAGAAAAAATTAAAAATCCAACAGATAAAAAGATAAATCACTCTCTTAGAGACATTAAAAAAGCTTTTGAATTATATTATACCGAATTATATACACAGCCTCATACAATAGATCCATTTCCAGTGAAGGCATTTCTTGCTTCTTTGGATTTACCATCAATAGGTACAGACCAAAATAATAGGCTTATAAAACAAATAACTGAGGAGGAGATTAACAAAACAATTTCAAAAATGAAAGGGAATAAGTCAAGTCAAGTCAAGTCAAATTTATTTATATAGCACAGTTAGAACAGATAAACTGTTATCAAGGTGCTTCACACACACACACAACATAAAAGAGGCTCAAAAAATTTACAGAACAGTATCACACATCAATACCGTAGTAGCAATTCTGATATTAACAGCAGTAAAGTATAATAAAAATGTATAAGAACAATATTAAAATGAAAACAGTAAAAATATATACACTACGTCAGCTCACACAGTATGAAACACCAGAGAGAACAGATGGGTTTTTAGCAGGGATTTGAACAAGTGAAGGGAGGAGGCCTGTCTAATGTTGAGGGGCAGGTTGTTCCAGAGTTTGGGGCCGGTGACTGAAAACGCCCGATCTCCTCGGAGCTTCAGATGTGTTTTTGGAACCACCAAGAGCATCTGATCAGATGATCTCAGGGCCCGCGGTGGAACATATGGTTCCAGCAGCTCAGAGAGGTAGAGGGGAGCGAGGCCATTCAGGCATTTGTAGGTCAACAACAGGATTTTAAAGTCGACTCTAGTTCGCACGGGGAGCCAGTGCAGTGAGGAGAGAACAGGTGTAATGTGCTCAAACTTACGTGTACCGGTTAAAAGCCGAGCTGCTGCATTTTGCACGAGCTGGAGGCGTGAGAAGGAGGCCTGACTGATCCCAGCGTACAGTGCATTACAATAATCCAGGCGGGTTGTGATGAATGCATGGATTAGTGTCTCGAGATCAGGTCTGGACAGCACCGGCTTGAGCTTAGCAACCTGCCGCAGTTGGAAGAAACTCTTCTGGAGAACGGAGCTGATCTGTTTATCGAACTTAAGGTCCGAGTCAAAAACCATCCCAAGATTTTTTACGGAGTGTTTGAGGTACGGCTGGAGGGAGTCCAAGTTTATTTCATCAGAGGCGGCAGCTGAGCTAGGGCTGAAGATGATGACTTCAGTCTTCTGGTCATTAAAACTTAGGAAGTTTGAAGCCATCCAAGTCTTAATGTCGTCCAGACATTTTAGGAGAGAGTGGAGGGACCCTGTATTTGCTGGTTTCAGTGGCAGGTAGATCTGGCAATCATCTGCGTAACAATGGAATGATATTCCATGTTTTCTGAGGATGGTCCCCAGTGGGAGCATGTAGAGCGTGAAGAGAAGTGGACCGAGAATAGAGCCCTGTGGGACCCCGCAGGAGAGAGACACTGAAGGGGATACACTGTTCCCGACCTTAACACAAAAACTTCTGTCAGCGAGGTATGAGCGGAACCAGTCTAATGCAGCACCTGTGATCCCGACCCAGTGTTCGAGCCGTGATAAGAGAATACTGTGGTCGACGGTATCAAAAGCAGCGGTAAGGTCAAGGAGTACAAGTACCACAAACTGACCAGAATCATTTGATACAAGAATATCATTGAAAACCTTGACCAAAGCTGTTTCCGTGCTGTGAAGCTGTTTGAAACCGGACTGAAAAACTTCAAAGACTTTGTTTTCAGTTAAGAACTGATTTAACTGAATAGAAATGAGTTTTTCGAGGATTTTGGACATAAAGGGGAGTCTTGATATTGGTCTGTAATTTGCGCAGGCGGAAGGGTCAAGACCGGGTTTCTTTAATAACGGAGTGACCACTGCATGTTTGAAGGCATCTGGGACCACACTTGTAGCAATGCTACTATTCAAAATATTAAGAACAGAGGGCCCCAGCGATGGCAGAACCTGTTTGAACAATGATGGGGGGATGGGATCAGCGGGGGAGCCTGAAGGTTTCATGTGACCAACAGCTTTGTTTAACAATGGGAGTGAGATGGGTTTGAATTGCCTGAAGTTTGCTGTGCAAGGAACAATGGGAGAGGTGTCGACTGCGGAGTGGGGGATGGAGGACCTAATCAGCTCAACCTTTTCAACAAAGAATTTGCTGAATCTGTTACAGGAGTCAACAGGGGCCTCCATGTTGGCTGATAGAGGAACATTAAGAATGGAATTTACTGTGTTGAAAAGAATGCGGGGGTTGTGTCTGTTGGAGGTGATGATGTGGGAGAAGTATTTGTTTTTTTCTGATTTGACGGTGGCCTGGTAGTTATTTAAACATGTTTTTAGCGAAATGAAAGAAACCTGGAGTTTGTCTTTTTTCCACTTGCGTTCAGCACGCCTGCAAAGACGTCTCGCTGCCCTGGTGGTCTCATTTATCCATGGGTATTTTGCCAGCTTTGGTTTCCTGACTTTTAGTGGGGCCACAATGTCTAGGATCTCAGTGCAGGTCTCATTGTGGCTACTGAGCAGCTCCTGTGTGCTGACACAGGCAGATGTTTCAGGGGCTGTAACAGTAGTGGAGGTGAAAGCAGAAGAGAAAAGTGCAGCGGTTGAAGGGTTAAAAATACGGCAGCTCTTGGCTGGAGCAGGAGATTTAGACACACGTGTGAGAGATATTTCAAATGAGATGGGTTTGTGATCAGAAACAGTAGCATCCCCAATCATCAGATTAACCACTGACAGACCATGAGACAGAACTAGATCGAGCGTGTGACCCTGCTGGTGGGTTGGACCAACAACATTTTGTACCAGGTTGAAAGAGTGTATCAGGTTTAAAAAGTCATTAACTAATGGCTTATCAGGGCAACAGACATGCAAATTGAAATCTCCCAAAAGTAATACCCTATCGTATTTCAAGAATATTCCAGTCAGGAAGTCCGAGAGTTCACTGATGAAGCCTCTGGTGGTTTTAGGTGATCTGTAGATCAAAGCACACAGGAGGGGGTTGGAGCGGCCCAGTTCAAAATGCAGCAATTCGAAAGTCTGAAAAGCTGCTGCCTGTAACAGTCTACATAAGATGTCAGGCGAAGATGGTTACCCGGCGGAATGGTATAAATACTTCAGAAAGCTATTTATCCCACTGCTTGGGAACTGCTTTAATTATATACTCTCTGGAGGGGAAATACCACCATCTTGGAGAAGAGCAGTGATCTCAGTAATCCCTAAGCCAGGTAAAGATAAAACAGAATGTGGTTCATATCGACCAATATCAGTTCTAAACATTGATTACAGGATATTTGCAACAATAATGGCAGAAAGGTTGAAATTGATTATCCCAGAAATGACAGACACAGATCAGACAGGTTTTATTCATAATAGGCAAACTCATGATAACCTGAGACGAGCTCTTCACCTTATAGACCAAATGAAAAACACAGAATCAATAGTTGTTAGTTTAGATGCAGAAAAGGCGTTTGACTCAGTTTGTTGGAACTATCTTTATTTAACTTTGGAAAGATTTGGTTTTAATAATCAAATCATACGCTGTTTTCAGTCCTTGTATGAGTCTCCTTCTGCAAGGATTAAGATCAATGGAGACTTATCAGATAAAATACAATTAAAAAGGGGGTGTCGCCAAGGATGCCCACTGAGTCCCACTTTTTTTACACTCTTTATTGAACCTTTAGCACAAGCCATCAGAGAACACAAGAATATTATGGGGGTAACTATTAAAAGTATAGAACACAAAATATGCCTTTACGCTGATGACGTGCTCGTAACACTAACTAAACCAGAAACTAGCTTACCTAACCTTCTTTCATTACTTAAAATATTTGGTACTTACTCAGGGTATAAATTAAATTTACAGAAAACACAAGTCCTCTCATATAATTATCAGCCATCATTAAGAATACAGAAAATGTCCAGGTTCGATTGGTCGAATAAATCTATAAAATATTTGGGAATTAAAATTCCTACAGAGCTATCCAACCTTTTTGAACATAATTATATACCATTGACAGCAGAGATTAAAATGGATTTACAGCGTTGGTCATTATTAACCACAAACTTACATAATCGAATAGATATAATAAAAATGAACATCCTACCCAGGTTCCTTTATCTTTTTCAGGCTTTGCCTATAAAGTTACATGATAAACAATTTTGCGAATGGGATAGAATAATCTCAAACTTTATATGGGCTAAACATAAACCAAGAGTAAAATTAAAGACATTACAATTGTCGAAGGAAAAGGGTGGATGGGCTTTACCTAATTTAAAGGATTATTATAGAGCAGCACAGATGAGAGTGTTAATTGGATGGTGTGACCCATCATGTGAAGCTAAATGGAAAGAGATCGACTTGTCTTATAGTGATATACCGCTACAATCTTGGCTCGGAGATCATTGTCTGATTAAAAAACATATAGATTCTGCCCAAATACCCTCATGGATAAAAGTACCGCTGGACATATGGCATAAAATATTAAAACAAGAAAAAATTGAAAGAAATGCTCGGATCCTAAGATGGCCAGCTTATGACAGTGATTTTCACCCTGCAAGAATTGATAAGAGATTTGCACAGTGGTCACAACAAGGTATAACGAGTTATTTAAAAATCACAGATAATAATGAATTAAAAAGCTTCAAACAACTTCAAGATAAATATAATTTAGAAAAACTTGACTTTTTTAGATATCTCCAATTAAGACATTATTACAATAAAAGTATAAAATTATTGGAGGAGGACAAGACATCCATCCATCCATCCATCCATCTTCTTCCGCTTATCCGGGGTCGGGTCGCGGGGGTAGCAGCCTAAGTAGGGAGGCCCAGACTTCCCTCTCCCCAGCCACTTGGAGCAGCTCCTCCGGGGGAATCCCAAGGCGTTCCCAGGCCAGCCGAGAAACATAGTCCCTCCAGCGCGTCCTGGGTCTTCCTCTGGGTCTCCTCCCGGTGGGACATGCCCGGAACACCTCACCAGGGAGGCGTCCAGGAGGCATCCTAACCAGATGCCCGAGCCACCTCAACTGGCTCCTCTCGATGTGGAGAAGCAGCGGCTCTACTCCGAGTCCCTCCCGGATGACTGAGCTTCTCACCCTATCTCTAAGGGAGAGTCCAGCCACCCTGCGGAGAAAACTCATTTCAGCCGCTTGTATCCGAGATCTTGTTCTTTCGGTCATAACCCAAAGCTCATGACCATAGATGAGGGTGGGAACGTAGATCGATCGGTAAATTGAGAGCTTTGCCTTTTGACTCAGCTCTCTCTTCACCACGACAGACCGGTACAGCGCCCGCTTCACTGCGGACGCTGCACCTATCCGCCTATCGATCTCACGCTCCAGTTTTCCCTCATTCGTGAACAAGATCCCGAGATACTTAAACTCCTCCACTTGGGGCAGGACCTCCTCCCCGACCCGGAGAGGGCATGCTACCCTTTTCCGGCTCAAGACCATGGCCTCGGATTTGGAGGAACTGATCAAACCAAACTGATCAGGAACTGGACAAGACAGGTATACTTAAAATATTAATGGATTCAAGCAATGGTAGACCTCCCAAAAAAATAATATCTAATTTATATTTATGTTTACAAATGGGGAGAAAATGTAATACAACATATATTAAGGTTAAATGGGAAAAAGAAGCCAGGATAACAATAACAGATGATGTTTGGTTTAATATATGTAATTCTGTGATTCACACGACAAGTTCTGACCTATGGAAGGAATTTTCCTGGAAATGCATGGTACATTTTTTCATCACACCTAATATTCAAAGCAAATATTATAATGATATTGAAAAGGCAAAATGTTGGAGAAACTGTGGGAATGTCTATGCAGGACACTTTCATATCTTTTGGGAATGTACCAAGATCGCACCCTACTGGTCAGAATTGATAAAGGAGATTAATTCTAAAATGAACTTGGACCTGAACTGTGATTTTACTGTGGCTTTCTTGGGTAATTTGCCCTATGGACTGAGGAAATCTGACAAATATCTCGTATTAATATTACTAGCAGGTGCAAAGAAAGCTATAACTCGTAAGTGGCTTGAAGTGGAACCACCATCATGTCTGGACTGGAAGGATATAATTGAGGAAATTCATGTAATGGAGCGAATGACTTTTTCATTAAGACTTGACACTGTAAAATATAACAAATACTGGAAGAAATGGAACATTCCTGGATCTTGATACCAGCTGTATAAATGTTGACTAAATGATGTAACTGCCTTTTTTGTTTTTGTTTTTTTCTTCTTTTTGCTGACCACTATTTAGTTGCTCATGTCATATAGATGCTCTACCCCCTTCCCCTCCCCCCTCTTTTTTGTTTTGTTTGTTTGTGTGTTTGTTTTGTTTTATTTTATTTTTTTGGGAACTCTGAATGTTATTGTATATAAGTATGCTTTAAAAAGTAAAGTGAAAAGAAAAGAGAAAAAAAAAATGGAAAAATAATAAAGTCTTAAAAAAAAAAGACTATTCTAGACCGCACAGGGAGCCAGTGAAGGGAGGACAGAACTCGTGTGATTTGTTCAGACCTGTGAGTTCCAGTTAAAAGTTGAGCAGCAGCATTCTGGATGAGGTGGAGACATGAGATGGAGATGGACTATATGCTGACCCTAGGATATAGTGTGAGAGTTCCACTGCCTACAGCTCTGCCTCCTGATTGGCCGCTGATTTCTACCAGCTGGCGGCCTTCCATCTGATGAGGACCTTCTACTGCTTAAGGCTACAGTCCAGTGTGACACATTGCTGGAGCATTGTACCCTTATTGGTATTTATGCTTTTGGCCAGTAAAACTTTATGTTGTATGAGAGTTACTTACCTTCGTTTCTGTACCTACAGTCCTCCTTTCTCCTTGACTCCTGTTTGGCTCCATACTCCCGTGGTCCTGGTTCGCGTCTGACAGGGTCGGTTCTGGTGAAGCAAGCAAAACCCAGAGTGCAGGCAGACAGGACTCAGAAGCGCCGAGAGTAAAATAATGAACACTTTAATAAAGAAATCAAAAGGCTGACAGTGCAGCTACTTACAAAATGACAAGGGAACGGTTCATGGCTCCACCAGACATCAGGGAAAAACAGACTATGACCCGACGAGGAATGAATGAAAGAGAAAGCTTTTTATATGACAGAGGGAGAGGGAGTAAATGAGTGTAGCTTGGCAGGTGGCTGATGAGAACAGGTGAAAGTAATTAGGATTGAGGACTGGAGAGGCAAAACTGAGGAGTGAGTGAAAAATAGGAAAAAGTATGACAGGAGCAGAGCCTGTCATAACCCCCTGTCAGGATGCAACTGTCAGGATGGCGGACACAAGAAAGAAAACACTAACAAGGGCTAGACCTGAAAACTGTGATAACTAACCACAAAAACTAGACCTCAGAAATAACCAATGGTTCAAAAAGGGCAACCAAGAGGTCTACATCAGGCCCCAGTCAGTCATGCGGATGGGCGGGAGGCCGTCCATCACCAGCAACCAGATCTGGAGGGCGGCCAAGAGGCCGTCCATCACCAGCAGCTAGATCCGGAGTGTTGCCAGGAGGGCGTTCATCATCAGAAGAGAAAACTTCAGTTGTAGTGAGGCCTCCTGGAGATGCGGTGGGCTGAGGAGCCCCTGTTGCGGGCAAAGAGATAGGCCAAGGAGCCTCCAGTGCAGGTGACGAGATAGGCTGAGGAGCCTCTTTTGCAGGTGACGAGTTTGGCTAAGGAGCCCCTGCTGTAGGTGAGAGATGCGCCGAGGAGCCTTTGCTACAGGTGATGGGATGAGTTGTGGAGTGAAGACCTTTGGAGACGCTGTAGCTCGGTGAATGAAGACCCTCGTTGGAAAGAAGACCCCCCACTGAAGTGGCCAGAATCTCTGATGGCGATAAGAAGGTCTCTGCTGATGAGTCGGCCAATGAGAAGGTCTCTGCAGATGAGTCGGCCAATGAGATGGTCTCTGCAACCTCCGATGAGTCGATCTCTGCAGCCGCCGGTTCTGAGTTTTCTACGGCCGGTCTTAGATCTTCTGCGGCAGGTCTCAGACTTTCTGTGGCAGGTCTCATATTACCTTTAGTTTATTTTAGTTATACTTTTTATACTCTTTTTTTATACTAGTATGCAAAAACTCAGGACAGTATTATGTTCATTAAATGTTTAATGTTTTAGTTTTAGAGTTGGTGTAAATTTTCATACTCTTATACCACTATGCAAAAAACTCAGGACAGTGTTAGTTTTACTATTTTATGCTTATGTCTATTATTATATGTTTCAGTGTTTCAATGTTTAGATGTTTACTGTTGCACCGAGGGACTGAGAGAAACGCAATTTCGGTCCTGTGTATGTCCTGTACAGTACATATTGCAGATCTGACAATAAAGTTGACTTTGACTTTGACTTTGACTTTGATA